>JAYMTB010001032.1:0-11877 GCA_036897585.1 Francoa sonchifolia
GAATTCTTCATTCCATTTGCTGGAAGATCTTCTGTTTTTAAAACCATTAGATAAATCTAGTGGAACTGCTGCAGAAGAAGATAGAGAGTCCTGATTTTCATTTTCAGAATTCAAAGAACTGTCTCGCAAGACCTCCGGTTTCTGAAAAAGGAAAGAAAGTTAAACACAGCCTTCATGTTCTTCACGATTGAGAAAGAAAAAAATCATGCGGAGAGAAAAGTAAATTCGTAATGAGCAGATATGCAACTCAAGTGCGAAAGCAAACAAAATTAGTGAGACCAAACAAAAAACGAAACCAGTACCAAACTTAATTCAGAAACTGAACATATTCATGAGATTTAACACAAACACAAAATATAACATTTCATATTCAGCTTAGGTAATTTCAGACATATCTCCAACACATCATTCACAATCACATCTTAGAAAAAACTTGATCTCATCATTCGCATTTAGACACGTTTGGGAAAAATACCCTGGACATTTAATGACAATACTAAATGACTCACATCATCCTCGCCTATAGAATAAGTTCGTTGGTGACTGGGAATATCACTCAAGCATCCTGGAACAGTGTTCTTTGAAGAAACGAGTATTAGTTTGGTCAACCTCTGGATTCTACTCATGAGAGCAGCCTTAGCTTCCTCTTCTTCCTCCAATCTTGACTGCATTTTCACTTGACCTTGTTCCAACTATTTGAGGAACAAAAGAGAATTACCTCGGTATGTTAGTAAAGAGAATTATAGAAAAAAGAGCCAGCATAAAATAGTGCTAGTATGATAAAAAACAAAAACCTGTTGTTTTAAGCTCATAATCTCATCAGGGCTGACACCTGCAAGCACCCCTTTTTTTAGCTGATCAAGTTCTTGTTTGAGACATGATATTTCTCTTTGATACTTCTTAATCAAAGATTTTTCATCGATTATCTGGAAGACAAATAATTTTCAGAAACAGCGTCAGGGGTCAGCTATAAGGATTTACTAAATACCCCAATAAAAACATCAATTACCGAGGTAGTACAATACCTTATTACGGGAAGCATAGATTTCAACTCGCTTGGCCCTGCTTGCAAACTTCAATGTGTTGTGAGTTTCCTCCATATTGCTTGAGGCAGGAGTAACTGTGCATATAAGCTGGGATTTTATATCAAAGGGAAGAATAATGTTCTATTAGTTTGTGTTGCATATGAGTCAGGACAAGAGAGTAACAAAAGATATTCAGGAGTAAGATAGCAAAAACACCTAACATGAAATTAGGAACCTGTACAACAGAATTTAACTTATAACTGGTGAAAAATGTCTTCATGTAGATGTACACATAATTTACAATATTTCAAGAAAGAAAGTAAGAATTTGAAACTCGTTGCTTAGCAATAACATAATGATTGTGGAATATCAAACTCACCGAGACATGTCCATGACCACTCAGTGAAGATTGCAGGAGGCGGGTAAGCTTAGAATCTCGATATGGAACATGAGACGCCCTACCCTCACTCAGTTTTCCTATCACCTTCATATTGCAATCATATAATCAAGTTATGCACTTATTAGATTTGTGTATAAGAGAGATATAACAGCATAAGTTGAAACATCTTTGTAGCCCAAAATAAGAAAGTTAAATTTTCCCACAGGGTTTCCACACGCACATATATGGATGCAAATAATATCTAATCCAGTGAGCTAGAAATAATTTTCTGGACACACAGCATTTCTGAGCCTCCATCAGCCTGCTCAAGAAGAGCATCAATCCATTTGCTATAAGATTATCTAATAGTTACTGTCAAGTGCATCATCATTTTGCTTTGTTTTAAAAGTTGGATGCATATATTATACACTTCAGAGCAGAAAGTAACACGAAATTGATGAGGCACTTACTGTTCCAAGAGTCAGCAGACTTTTATTTATGTAAGATCCTTCTTTTCTCCTGAGTCCAGTTGTTTCAGTTTTTGAACTCTCAGATCCAGCAAGATCGATTAAATTCTAAACAAAAAAAAAATGAAAATAAAGAAATTAAACAAGGCATGTAATAAATATGAATATTCTAGTTTCATGCAACAATTATAACCGTACAAGTTGAGAGAAGATCACTCCGTCATATTCATCACCATGTGCACTACTTTCAATCATCTGCAAATGTATCGGTGAATTAAAAACATGCTATGAAATAATCATAACGTATTACAAGAAACAAAGTACCCACTGTCTCATAAAAATAAATTTTCATAAACAAAATACTTGAAATGCACCAAACAATTATGATACAGGGCTATATCAGTATCCATATGTCAGGAAAATATATTAGCCCTGGTACTTCTTAACATATGTAATTCACTAATTGCATATAAAGAACAATAAAAAGAGACTGCATTCCGATGTAATGAACCAGACTTATTCAAATAAATATAAAAAGTTCACCAGTGTAAAAATGGTGTGACTACGGCTACTAAGTAGATTAAAATTATTTGATCCAACATGTCGATGCTCTGCCATTTCAACATAATAAAAAGGTCAGTAAAAGAGCATTTCATCAAACAATTACTCAAAGACAAATTAAAAACTTAGACATACCTTCCCCCGCTGCAATAAAGGAGAGTGCATGTCCTGGAGACAGTACAACTTCTTCTTTAATACCCTCCACATAAGTTCCCTGAAAACATAAGGTTCGCATCAATCTGAATGACAAATATGACATGCAACCAAATTATAAAGTTTTCATACGGAAGAAATTCAGAATAGTGGATCAAATCTTTCATGGTATACATATACTAAACATGTTATAAATCAAAATCGACCAGGTCAAACATTTTGTATTCTATCAACAATATTTTTTGAAAAATTGCTTAAAATACTCTGCCTTTCAACTGCAGCAGTGTAAACAAATTTGAGACCAATTTCACCAAGCATCTGAGAGGGCAGAAAAACGAAATGGAGAGAGAGAGAGAAAGAAGTAATAAAGCTAAAAGCACCATGATTACTTCCTAAGCAATTTTGGTCAAAGATAAGTGAAAAACCTGAGCATCTTCTCTAACTCGCAAGTTTTGACCTGTTGGATCAAGCAAGTCATTTATCACCTGATATCAGAAGCATAAACAATATGATAAATGAAACACATTCCAACCTTAAGAAAATAATTAGCTTGCAGCTTGCTGGAATTAAAACTTAAAAAAATTGGAAGATGCACATCCGCCAAAAGTAGAAAGCTAACCTATCCACTTTACAACTGATAAAGAATTCATAGGTCAAAAAGCAGCACTAAGATTTCAAAACAGATCTGTAGAGTGTTACTGACCTCATTATAGATTTCAAGATATGAAACGCGAAGTAAGAACTCTCTTCCTGGAGTCTGAAATGGGAAAGCAAATGGTCTGAGCATGCTTATTTATACTAGATCCATATACAAACAGAGATGAAGTGAAAGGTATATAATATGATAATGAAACCACAGATCAATAGATAGATTAGGACAAACTATGGGCAACCAATAAATAGTGCTTTGATAACAAAACCAAATTGTATAGCATGATAGATGAAACTTGCAAGTTGCAACGAATAAAGTAGTATCTCAGGCCATGTTTGTTGGGGCAAAGGGAATGAGATTTCATTACCCCAATTTCCATTCCATTTCTTTATATGTCATTGATATGTTTGATTTTACTAAGTAATGGAATTACATGATAGGGATTAGGGAATGGATTTGCTTATATTGAAAGGAATCACATTCCTTAAGGAATCTCATTCCTATTACCCTATGTTGCCAAATTAGTAGAAATAAATTAGTTCGTTATAGTTCCAGTTGTTATGTGAATAAGTAGTTTTATGGTTCCTGTTTTAGGCATTCTGTTGTCCTATTTTTCTGGTTTCTATTTCCTAAGTTTTAGCTACCAGAACACTATATATATGTAGCTAAGCATCAATAAAATTCAATTTAGTTTTTCTCCTATTTCGTCTACACCCTATGACTCAACAAAACACATCAATTGAAGGAATAAAGTCTCATTCCTTTCCATTCCATTCCCTCCAAACAAACATGGCCTCAATGTGTTATTATAATATACAATGTTTTGTAGTAAACCTATATTCTCATTTCAGATATTAAAACTAACATGAAGGGAAAGAATGTGCCACTTTGAATATAAGTGGGAAACAAGAAAATAGTAACTTGCAACAGAGGTAATACTTTAAGTTCTAAATTGTTTAAGAGAACATACATCTTGGATCATGCTGAAAACGTCTTTTATGGCCAACGGTATAACACCAGGAGAATTTTGGTCTCCCTGTGCAGAATAGTATAAGCAACAAGTTAAAAACAAGATAAAGGAAACTTCTAAAGAAACGAAGATGAATGCTCAAACATGCACAAAGAAATAAGTAAATTGTAACATTTTAAGTCAATAGCTTTCTGTCTTACAATGTAGTAATGAAGAACCAAACATTTTGGTCCCTATCACCTTGGGCCTTTGTTGACACCACAGTAAGCTATTGATTTAGTAAAAGGTGAGAAATTATCTAAGTACTTAAACTCCATCAAAATACAGTTTCAATCAACAAATATATCCAAAAAGTTTTCATAACATATATGATTAAATTGCCAATTGTCATTTACTTTGAGATTCTTTCCCTATTTTTTATTAAAATAGTTTCAATCAAAGAACCCAAAAACTGAAAAGAAAAAAATATACCAATTAGTTTTACTATATTCAAACTTCTAAGAAAAACATGCAAAATATCAAAATATCAGAGTGAATAATATTCTTACATGCATAGTGTGTGTCTTCCCACTACTCGTAACACCATAAGCAAAAACAGTTCCTGCATTTTAGCAAGCAATATTTAGGATGAGGAACTACTTCAGCTCAATAAATCTCCTAATTCATGATTACAGTGGCTGACGTAAAAGCATTTTGGACACTTCACTGTCACTGCTTCAATTTAATTTAATTGATTTTTATAGTTCAATCATTTACCATTACTCTTTTTTTTTTCCTAATAGAATGTAAACATACAGTCTTGATTCATAACTCTTCCATCACATTCCTTCAGTCATTCCCAAATTGTATGTAACTCAAGTTAGTACAAAATTATTAGTTTTGGAAATAGCTAAAGGAGGTCAAGATCCAATATCATACCATTAACGCCTTCCATTGCAGCCTTGACCACAGGTTTGGCTGCTATTTCATATACCTCCTGAGAATTTGTATGCTGTCCAAAAACTTTGTCTGAGACAATAAAAACAATCCCCCAATCAATCATCAAAAAGAGTCAATATGAATGCATTTCAACTGGATTGATTCACCATTATCAAATTTAGAACAAAATTAAAGTATCATGTCACAATCCTAGAAAAGGCAATACCAAATCCATAAGCTGTAGCTGGATTAAACTCATTTCGCACAATCTTATCCCCATCGGCATACCATGCGATCTCATCACCTCTCTGATACTCCCTCGCACTACAAAACACCAGGTCAAAATCCAACGGGTCAATCACATTACCTCGAAATATAACCCTAAAATCAAACTATCCAAATTTCCAAAAAATCCATAACACCGCAATAGATCTGACTCAATATACGCAGATCTACCAATTTACCTCAACGGCCTGAACCGAATAGTCACCGAAATGCTATCTCCACCGGTCCTGGGCAAATCCAACGGCTCAGCCAACAATTCCTCAGTCGGAAACCCTACCGGCGACCGACCAGCATAACTCGGCGCACCATAATAAACTGAATCAGATCTACCACGACTAGGCGTCATGGATCGCGAACTAAATCCACCTCCACCGCCAGAATTAAAATACGACGAAGCAGTAGATGAACAAGACCGAGGCATAAGCCGATTGTTGATAAACGAAGAAGAAGTAGACGATGCAGAAGAGTAAGGAGTTGACGGTTTCCGATACGAAAACGGTGAGCTACTCCTTGCTCGAGATGATGACGCCATTGAATCAAATCACAAAATATGTAACCTTGATCAAACCGCCAAAAATAGTATAAATGAAGTATAAGAAGAGAATGTGTCAGACCTCACATGGCTTCTTCACACACCAAAGCAAAGAACATTTGATTTCCTTTACCTTTTCCACTTGCTTCAGCTCTTAAAAAGCAATTTCCACAGAGAGAGAGAGAGAACCCGTTTCTTGAGCTTGAAGAGATTGAAAATGGCGGAGAGAAGATGAAGAAAAATCTCTCTCTGCCCCTCACTTCTTTTCTAAGAACTGGTGTCAATGAGAATGACGGAAAGATTTTTTAATTTTTATTTTTTTCAAATTCAAAATTTTCCTTTTTAATTTTCTTTGGTGGTAGTTGTGTTGCGTTGCGTGGGGCTAATTGAATAATTTAAATTTGGGGTTAGAAAATAATTAAATAATTTACTGTGAGATGACGTGGCGGGTAATTTTTGGCGGGTCGGGCGTAATTTGGAAAGTAAAGGTAAATTGAGCGGGAGTAAGAAATAACAATTACCGCGCATTCCGACAAAATGGAAATAAATAATGATATATATTTGACTTAGGGGTTAAATATTATTCACCCCAATAATATTAATTGCTTTTCACTCTAGTCCAATATTTTATTATTGTGAGGAATGAAAAATTATTGAATTTTTTACTTTAACTAATTTGAATCAGCTGAGGTTGATAAATTAAATGGCAATTAATAACATTTAATTAAAGTAAGGGCACTAGTGTTTAAAGAGTTTAATCCAAAACCCAAATACTTAAATTTATAGAAATTTTCAACTATAATTTGATATAATATTTTGTAATACATTTTTATCAACTTAATTTTTTTAATGTATTAAATCAATATAATCTCAATCAAAATTTAGTACAAATAAAACATGCCAAATTTGAGGCAGGTTTATTAAATTCGAACAAACCCAAGCCATACAAAATTTTGTCCACCTAAACTCTAACTACTCTATAACTCAGCTCGACTTAATTATAGTCCAACCCTCTGCTAAAAATTAAATTATAAGAAAACAATAATAGAGAGGCTAAAAGGAAATAATTCCAATACAAGGGGTTGAATTACAATTAGCCATAAGAGTAATTTGCGGCAGTATGCCTTTTCAGTGCTACGACTGCACAAGGGACAAGTGATGGGATGCAGAAAAAGGGGAATGATGCGCGTAATATGAAAATGGTAATCTGTTTCTGTCGGTATTTGATTCAAATGGGATAACGGAATTGTTTTTCGATGCAAAATTAAATTACTAAAAACAAAAACCCTTATGTTATGCTAATATTCTAAAGACACTTCTGTTATATTTTTTTTTTTCCATATGCACTTATTTCATCTTTACCAATTATTAATTATTTGTTAGAATTACCTATTTCAATCTCAAAATAAAAATAAAAATATAATTGAGAGTATATTGGAATTACAAGATAACTAATTGAAAAAATATATATATAACACGAACCTCTTTGAAAAATTGACCAATCACACAAATAATTTTTGTAATTCTCCCTACAAAAACAATAAAGCATCTCAATTTAATGAATATTTAATCACAGTATATATATTTAAAAAATATTTACGTAAACTATTGTTCTCATTTTAATTTATTAATTATAATATTTATCTTTTCATAACTATATATATATTTGTAATTTAAAATTTTAATTCACTTCGTGGGGACAACTAATTGAACGGTGGAGATGAGGACACTTTCCGGGGTGATGGGTGGCTACGGCACTACCTGACACGGTTCACATTGCGTTGGACACACGTGCCATTACCTTTTCACACGTGCACACTTTTTGTGTTAGGCGGTGGGCTATTTTTCAGTGTCTGCAAGTGCATTGTATTACCATGGTCCTTCAATGGTTGGTGAGTCCGTACAAAAACTAATAACTAATTTTCATAAATATTAAACTAGGGGAGGAGATGCTTAAATGCTTTGTCCATAAAATTAAGAACAAAATAACGATATCTTAGAACTAATTTTGTTGAGCGTCGTGTCGGTAGGCAACCGATGTGAGTGATTGGGAAATTGAATAAGTGTGTCCCATAAAGGTGTTAATGAATTCCTCATTGGGTTTTCATATCCTTGGTTGTTGTTTGTTTTCACCTGCCCGTTACCTAATTTTGTAATATTATTCCCTCCCGTTTTAATAATATTACAGTAGCCAATCAGAATATATTACTATTTTTAATAAAATATTTTAGACCACCTTACCTTCATTTTAAATTACTAATTTTATATACATTATTAGCATTATAAGTAGCATCCAAATTTAGCCTTTTTCATACTGCATAGTTTTAATATTTTCGAGTCAATTAAAAAAAAATCATATTTGTTTTACCGACAAAATATAAGTCAAACCATTTAACAAACTAATTACCAACCGGAAACACTTGTTTGAATATAAAAGGAAAATAGGAAAATATGTATATGTATAAAATTCATATTATCTTATACTAATTAAAGTTTATAATTAACAATTTCCTTTTTTTTTTTTTTTCAAAATATAATATTTTTAAAAATAATGATAATTTAAAGGAGGATAAAAATTTAAGAAAATGTGAAATATTAAATAGTATATGATGATGATGGAGCAATAATAGAGATTAATGAGTTATCCTATTCCACCTAAAAGATGTCTATATTTTAACCACCCAATGCGAAATAATAATAGTTTTATATTTGAAGAGTAGATGTAAAGAAGAGAGGATTTTAAGTAATAATCATTGACTGCCTATTTTTATCTTATGTGGTCCAGGTGATTATTGATGTATGTCTTATGATTTGAATTTTGGATTTATTTATGATTAATTATATAATTGTGAAGAGAAGCTGCTTAGCTGTCAGACTGACACAGTCAGACATGTGGCTCACGTGCCCCGTGGGCTCCACTCTTCCTGATTTACCACTCCAACTCATCCTCCAATCAAAACTCTTTTATGTGGAAACGTGCTTTTCTGTTCTTCTGTTATTTTCCTTGGTGGAATGTGGGAGCCAGCTGGCCCATTTCACTAAATTCTTAATGGGCCTGTCTTAGAGCCCAATGATATCAGAAATTCTTGGTTACACTCGGTACAAGATGGGAATTTTTTCTTAATTAGTAGTGATTTTTATTAGTAAACATGTAAATCACCACTTGACTTTGCAGACGCAAGAATTTATGGATAAGAGAAAATCGAAATGAAATTATAAAAGTTTAGTTCTTTTGTTAGTTATCCTATTTTGACTTAATTATGGACAGTAATTTTCGATTTTCAAACTACTTATTTTAGAAAATTACACTCCTCGAAAGAAAACCGCTCTCTTAAAAAAAATGGTGTTTGTCCAAATGGTCTAAGTCATAATACAGTGTTTCTATGAACCATACCGGTTGGGCTAGTTATGGGCCTTATTGGGCCGGATACATTTTGGGCCTAAGCTTGATGACCCATTTTCAGCCAATGTATGAAGAGGGTCGTTACCCATGGAGAAAGTTAGCCCAGATGATGAAAATCTGTTACTTAAAACGACGCCGTTGATCTGTGTGGCATGCCGTTAACGTTTCCCTCCTTATCCGTTGCGACGTTGTGCGAGGTATAAGCATTGGAGACGAGAGCGAAAATGCTTTCCTCGATTCACTGCGCCATGTTTTTCTGCTCATCATCTCCAAAATCCGGTAAAATTCTTCATTCTTTGTATATGTGTATGTGTACGTGTATGTGTATGTGTATGCGCATGCATTTATATCGGAATGTATTGTATTGCATAGTTAAAGACATCGCAGCTGCAATTGTTATGAGAAACACAAACGTGATAGATTACCATTCTTTTCACATTTTGAAGGTGTACATGGATTTGGTGTTAGATCAAGTATCAATGTTCAAGCACTTGTGCTGTTCTAGTAATTTAGGAATGAATTTTCAGTGTGTGAAATATTTTCTAGTTAAGTGGAGCTAGAGGCGTTAGAGGATATAGGAACATTGATTAAATTATTAGAGAGAGTATCAGAAGAAGACGTGAACTCACTGTATCACTGGATATTTGACAAACAAGCAAGCATGATGAAAGAATGAGTATGGAGACAAAATCAAGAATTGCATGGTGTAGAGAGGGAGATAGGAATACAAGGTTTTTCTCTAAAAAGTTGAATTAGGTTAAGATTGGTTCAGTCATGTAAAAGTGATTGCAGCTCTTTCAAGTAAGATTGCAATAATGAAATCCTAATGATTGACAAAAAGGGCATTATGATCTTATTTTCTGCATCTTTTGATGGTGAGAGATTTATGAAGTTGAATTTGGATGTGTTTTTATGCGACCGATTGTTTCAGGTAATTTTAGCACAAGAAGGTTATTATTGAAAGGCGGGATAAACAGTACTATAAACATCCCGAGAAAGAGAATAATGGCTCTTGGGAACAACAAAGATAAATCAGATGTGGATCTTCAAGTTGGTGAACAGCTTTACCTTGGGATGGACTTTGGTACATCTGGAGCAAGATTTGCCCTTATTGACAAGCAAGGGACTCAACATGCCACAGGGAAGAGGGATTACCCAGTATACATGGTAAAATTGTTGTAGTAAATGATATTTGATTCTTGCATTTGCATCTGCTGGTTTGCAAAGATCGTTTGCTTCTATTACTGACTGAAACCTATTCATACAAAGTTGAGGGCAATAAATATTCTAACTGGTTTAGCAATATGATAGATGAAATCTGTGGGACATACGATAATGAACTTATCTGCTGGGAAAAATCTTGTTTCCTTTATGCAAAATGATGTTTGTAAGATATCTTAGGATAAATCAACAGACTTACATAAAGAAGAAAATGAGTTTTCTTTTTGAAAATGTGTGGAAAATTCAATGCCAAGGTTAACTGAAAAATTTATTCTGTTGTCTAGAAAGAGAGAAGAAACGATGGATTGGGTACGCTCATGGAAAATGACTCTCTTCTCTCTAATTGAAGACATTCCAGTCCCTTTCCGGCCGCATATAGCTTCCATATCAATTGATGCGACTTCTGCTACTACGATTATGATAGATAGGTGGATGGATATCTTGAGATATATGTTTCTTGTCGTTTTATTGCCCTTTCAAAATCCCATTTGAAAATTTTGAACCGGGTATGTAAACGTGTTTTTGCAGTACCACAGGAGAACCATTATCCCGCGCCTTCCTCTATAACGAGACTTTTCCTGAAGTTTTACCTACGGTGAAATCCATTGCTCCTGCAAATCATACAGTCTGTTCTGGTTCCTCTACTCTCTGCAAGCTTGTCTCATGGTGGAATGCTGATAATTCAGATAAAGAGTCTGCAGTTTTGTTGCATCAAGCAGATTGGCTTTTGTGGCTTCTGCATGGAAAGCTTGGAGTATCTGATTATAACAATGCTTTGAAGGTTGTTTCAATTTTATTTAGTGTCTTTTTGCATTTTTCGTTCATTCTGATCAGTAACTCAAATAGTTGTATCAATGCATTCTTGTTCTGTCACAGGTTGGGTATGATCCTGAAGTTGACTCCTATCCACCTTGGTTGCTCAGTCAACCCTATTCACGAGTTTTGCCTTCTGTCGTAGCTCCAGGCACTTCAGTGGGATTCCTGAAAGAGGAACTCAGAGCACAATTTGGTATTTTTGCTTTCTATTAAGTAACCAATATCTGATTAACTCTGGCTTGATGAATATATAAAGTTGTATTATTTTAAGATAGTAAGTCATTTTGCATAAAAAATGAAGGGAATTTTGCAATTTCTTCACCGGAATTAATTTTTGAAAGTCCTGGTTAAGCTTCAATCTCATCTGAACTTTCCGGGCTTCCATGTTTTGAAAGTGCAGCTGCTGATTATGGAAATATGTCCTGTCAGGTTTCCCAAATGATTGTGTTGTATGCACTGGAACTACTGATAGTATAGACGCCTTTCTCGCATCCC
>JAYMTB010001033.1:0-11864 GCA_036897585.1 Francoa sonchifolia
ATCCCTTTGTTTCAACAGCTGGTCCACATTGTTGCTGCCATCCAAAATAGACTACTGGAGAAGCCAAGTCGGCATCTCTTTTACTCATTTCCCAACTTACTTTGGCAAGTTTCCAAATATTGGTAAAGCTTCACATATTCATGTTTGAAAAGTGTTTCAAATTTTGGGTAATATTGAGTGGAAGAAACCTCTATTTGACAATAACCTTCTCAAATTCTCAAAACACTTTTGAGGCTTTAGCAATAGTATATTGAGTGCAAGAAAACTATATTTGGCTAAAGAAATTAAGTCTCTCTCAGAATGTTGGTAAAGCCTCAAAACAGTCATGTTTGAGTGCAAACGGCAAAATATAGAGTAACGCAGACAACATGAAGATTAGAAGCATGAGAATTACTCATAATTGAACTATGATATAGCTAGTGCATGAGAAACTTACAACATGTCCAATTCAAAAAAGCAGACATAATCGAACAAGTGAAAATGCTTTTGAAGCCTTTTATTCTTGTCAACGAGACTACTAAAATGCTACACACAATATAATCAGTTTGGACTAAATGCACACCACATGAACAATTAAATTATGCACCACGATTGTATGACAACAAATTTACACAAAAATCCTATATTACCCATCACACTACAGCTGAGACTGACATACCTAGGAAGAACAAACAAAGCAAAGTAGTAGACCACAAAAAAAAATGGCGTAACAATAAGAATGATAAAGAAAAGTTTTCTGAATTGAATATGATTCTATGAATGAATGGCCTGTGGATGGTTGTACAATATGATTTAGGGCACATACTCATTCTCAAGTGTGGGTTGCGTTCGGGTCACCAGTGCTGCTGGTGCTCTCGTATTGCCAATGGGCGTCATCCTTAGGGCTTCCCCAACTTCAGCAGACTTTTCCATCCGTTGCATTTCCTTTCTGCGCTTGCACTTCTGCAGCCACAATACCAGGAATGCCAACACTGCCAACAGCAGTAATCCACCTAGTACAGACCCAACTATTGTCCAGATTTTCTTGGTATTACTTTCTTTTTTCCCTCCTCCGCCAAATGGTGGTGAAGGAGCCGGAGAGACTGGTGCTGGAGATGGAGCGATAGACTCGATCACTACCGAAAAATGCCCCTGTTCAAATGTTGAACATTCACTGGCCGTTGTCAAATTGCTGAAATCGAACAAACCTTGTAAATCGAACCGAACACACTTTGCAACAGAGCCATCTGGGACATCTTTCATGTCTGGGAATTTGATTGAGATTGGATCAGCAGATGCCCTAATATCCAGCTCTGGTAAATTAGTGGCTGACAAGTTTGAAGCATCATAAGCAAGGAGGCCAAGCACAGGGGCAAGGTAAGTATAACCAGGTAGTTGGTAATACACAGTAGACCAATTGCCCAAGTTTTGGTACACCAAGACAAGCCTCTCCACATATGGGGTCTGAACAACTCCCACCGGAATCTCAAACTCTTTGTACATTGAAACACCTCGGGTTCTCAAGCTACCACTCCTGAGCCTCATTGCTGAAATCTCAATACCAGTCAAATTCAAAGGAACCTCTCCTTCGTAGGGAATGCCCGTCCTAGGTCGAACAAAAGCCCTGTAAGCATAGTCTTGTAGAAGAGCATCCAGGGCCCGTGCAGAGCTCATTGAAGAACCATTGGTAGATTGAGCCATAAGATCCGGCAACCAAAAGAAGCATATGAGAAGAATAAGCATCGATAGACCTCCAGTAAGCCCCATCGATGCTTGGGAATGTGAAAATTCAGAAGGACGCCGCTCTAAGATTTAACCTAGTAAATACCGGTAGAAATATATACCAAACGGAGTCAGATACTGCAAATATATTTAAGAGCTCAGATCCGGAGAAGAACCAACCCAATTAATAACGGAATCTTGAAAAGATACGCAGTTAATTTCCTGAAAGAAGCTTCAAAATCACATAATCTTCAGACTTAGTGTAAAAGCAGCTTTGAAAGGTTTCAACCGTTGCAACACTGTGAAGGATTACTTTTCTCCTTTAGAAATCCTTGTAAAAGAAGCTCTCACCCTCTGGAAAGTCGGGATTCTTTGCCTTTGGAACATTTGATTTTCTTCCTCAACGAAAACTAATCTGATGCATTAACCCAGAAGAGACAAATATAGAAATAACTTTAATTCCTCAATTATGGCAGTAATTGAAAGAGAATCGCAACGCTTCAATCTTTTTTTTCAAAAGGGTCAAACCAAGATTAATGCACTTTCCAAATCTGCAGCACCGGATAAATTAAGGAATGGGTACATGATTTTCCCAAGAGTAGCTAATGATTCTTGGATGATTGTAAAATCCTTAGACATAAATGCCGAAATGAAGCGTAGAAAGGAAATCAGAAGCCACAAAATGACCTAAAATCTTGAGATACAAACATATCATCATTAATGTGGTAAATACCCAAGAATCCCAGTGTGGGTGGGAGAAATCAAAGGCATGGAAGAGCGAAAAGGAGCAGCATTTTCTGAAACTCTAGGGCTGGCAGAAGTGGAGTAGAGAAGATGGGTATTGGGATCCAGCTGATTATATATAATATTTATAGCGATGGGAAAGCAGTAGAAGAAATGTAGAAATATGAGAACTGTGGCAGCAAGCAGAGAAGAAAATGGTGGAAATGGAAAGATAAAAGCTTAAAGAAGAGAGAGGAGAGAAGAGAGAAGAGAGAAGAGAGAAGATCGGCGCGGATGACAATAATGTAATGAGTGAGTGAGTGCTGGTGCTTGTGATTGTGCTTGTGTTTTGATATAATCTATCTACCACACGCACTCTTTCTCTCTCTCTCTTTCTCCATTCTGCGCCGGAGAAAGATGATCTACAGTTTGGACGATTCTCACATGATTTTCTTTCTTTTTCTTCTTCTTCTTTACATTAATACCCTCTCCTACTACCAAATCCACACTCATACCCTTCCTTTTTCCAATGGTGTGAATGAAGTTGAGAAAATCAAATACTCGTAATTTGTCCAAACCCATTACTTTAATTGTATATTTAGGAGTCCTTTTTGGTTTGGAAATGAATAAACATGGCAATGACAGCTCACAGACCAGACCCATGAGTCACGCCCCAACACATTTTGTATCTAAAAGGGAGGTCCACACCACACATGCATTCATACTTCTCCTTCTCCTAATGCACCCACAGGCGAGTGAGTGTGAGGCTTCCCAGCCCAGGATCAGCACCCACAAGTAGCGAAGTGGGTGAATACAAAGTGACATTATCGTCGGTCGTGACGGACGGACCGACACTCTTTTTATCTGTATCTATTTCTTCGTTTTTGGCTTCATTATGTTCCAGTCCAGGCCTTTGAGTAGATGGGCCTGCTTTTCTGAGCATCAAAGACATGGGCCTCTTCTTCATTGCAGGGTTTGAATATTACAATCTGACAACAGTCGGATCAACTGCTCTTTCTCCATACAGAGGTTTCTTATTTTTGATAATCACAAACTTTGGGTTCGTCCTGATTTTGCAGATGAGTCACATAAATTCTACAAAACAAACAATCGTCTTCTTGTTGTTTAATTCTGTCATTACGTGTTTAAGGTTTAGGGGTTTGGATGATGATGATGATGTTTCTCCCATGATTTTGACATCCTAACGGAGTTTCGCTGTCCTAGGTACCCCATCTCAGTTTTCTTATCGCCGAAGTTTTCTTGGTTGTCAATACTTTTTGTGTTTGAAACTGACTTATTCTCAATATATATGATGGTTAGGTTTAGGGCATCAGGGCGGATGGAAGCGTCTCAAAGCAATTCAGACGCCTACAGAGGTTCTGCAGTGAATAGGAGTATTAATGATTTTACAAGACATGGTTTGCTTTCTGCTTCCAATTTAATTCAAGCACCGTTATCAACCTTGTTAGAGTATTCTGGTCTTCTACCTACATCAGTTTCTTCTGTGAGGGTCTTCCAGGACCAGATTCGTAGTCGGCTAGCTGGATCCTCAGCCACAGCTAACGAGGGTGAGGTATCCATTATAATAATTGGTGTAGGAGAGCAGCATAATGATAGGGAGGTTTCTGAGTTAGTGGCAGGGCAGGTTAGGGAATCATCTGCTCAGAGTGAGTTATATATGCAGCCAATAGCTGGGCCTGGTTCTGCTGGGGTTGTATCGGATGGTCAGGTTGATCCTAGGAGTGAGCGTGGAGCAGGAGAAGGTATTTCCCAGCCGAATAATAACTCAGGCTTTGACGGGGAAGCTGCAGAAGGTGGTGGAGCCAATGGCAGGGATCCTTCTTATCAGAGATATAATATTCAACAGGCTGCTAGGTGGATGGAGCAGATCCTGCCCTTTTCGTTACTTCTATTGGTGGTATTCATCCGGCAGCATTTGCAAGGTATAATTTGTCAGTAGATGTTTAGAACTCCCAATTACGTGTGAGAAATTATTTGTCCCTTGACATCTTTCTAGTAATTGATATATGCACGAGGCAAAGAAGATTTTCAGGTGCCATTTCAAACTCTCTTATTAGATATGTTAAGTGTTTTCATTGTCCTGATAAGACGCTTACTTGAGATTGTGCTTAAAACTTTTACCCCTTTATGTTTTAAGAAAGTTTAAGCTTCTGAGACAGCTCGGAGCCTATTAAAATTCTCATTTGACTTTCGCTTAAGTTTGCATATCTGTAACGAACTGCAGGTGTCTTTGTTACAACTTGGATTGCTGCTGTTATGCTCAAATCGAATGAAGTTTTACGAAAACAAACAGCTCTCAAGGTGCCGTAATTTGTATCTGATTTCTGTATTTGGTATCTGGTTTGTGCTAAAGCAAAAGCCAGAACTCAACATGTTTTTCTGTCTTGTTGCAATTGAACTAAACTGTGATTGTTAAGTAGCAGTTATTGGTGGTTGCAGGGAGACAGGAAAATCTTCATTTTGCTTGGCATCTCTCTTGCAGTCATGCTTCACGTGGTTGGTGTTTACTGGTGGTTTAAGAATGTTGATCTTTTGTATCCGTTGGTTATGCTTCCTCCCAAATCTATACCACCTTTCTGGCATGCTATTTTCATTATTATGGTGAATGGTGTGTTCCAATCCTTTCATTTTTTAATGTTTCTTCTTTGATCATTTGGTGATTCGGTTTTTTCTCTCATTTAGGTAAATAATCCTTTTGATTCACAGCACGTGTATGTAGTGAGATCGTTCTTGATTTGTGATGAGGATCCATTCTGAACATAGCCTCCAGTATTGCATGTGGGTGTGTGCTATATAGATAGCTGCTCGCCCAATCTCCCATCCCATGTAAACTGTTTAATGTTATGCATACAAGACACTTAATATTTGTGAACATAAGTTGAGGATTCTAGCATGTGAGTATCTTCCTCCGATATTGTACAGCACGTACATGCACTGAGAATATTAGTTTAGTTTTCTTTTGCTATCACTACAGATGTTCCTCAAGTTTGTATTTTACACCTTGAGTATGTGTATATGTCTTTTTACGGATTACCATTGCATCCTGTACCTTGCAATAGTTACTTAATGTTTCTTTCTTTCAGATACCTTGGTTCGGCTAGCAGCGATGTTATTCAAGTGTCTTCTGTTAATATATTACAAGAACAGTAGACGCCGAAATTATCGTAAGCAGGTACTGTAATAGGAAATAACCAGTTTGGAAAATATATGGAGTCTCTGTTCCTTTAAAGATAAGAATGAGTGAAACAGGAGAAAGTTGCTCAAAGGGGCATCCTTCTCTTAAACTTTCTTAATATCTCCCTTCCCCTCATTCTTGATGTGAACAGAGAGAGAGTTTTCTATGATTTACTTATATACCTTATGCATTACTTTCTGACAGTGGCAATCCTTCTTTTCCAGGGTCAAATGTTAACTTTGGTTGAATATCTGGTGTTGCTGTACCGTGCCTTATTGCCAACACCAGTCTGGTATCGTTTTTTATTGAACAAAGAATATGGGAGCCTTTTTTCTTCATTAATGACAGGGTTGTATTTAACTTTTAAGCTCACATCTGTTATTGAGAAGGTAGTTTACATTTTTAAAAATTTGCCTTTCTATTAATGACATTTTATTTGGAAATTGAATAGTTGTTCTTGCTCTGTGCTCCCCTCACTTGGTTCCCTTGTTTGACAGGTCCAATCCTTTTTTTCTGCACTGAAGACATTATCACGTAAAGAGATTCATTTTGGTGCTCATGCAACATCAGAGCAGGTAGTTTCCTCTCTAATACTTTTCATATGTGAGATGGAGACAACATTTATGTTCCACCATCCATGATGCATAACACTTCTTGACATTACAGAAAATCATACTTTGTTTGCAGTTTAATTTGATTTTGATTTTTGCTTCAAAAGAATTTGAAGCACACGCTTGTAGTTTCCCAAAGCACTGAAATCTAATGATGTGGTTAATACACAGCTTTAATTCTGGAGATTTTGAATTGCTATAAAAAAATTTATCAGAATGAATTGCCACAGTTTACGAATTTATGGTCTTAACTGTTTACTAAGGTAACATATTAAAATAAAGAGGTTGAGCCTGCAGGGTTTTGTACAACTGTTGCCTCACACATAGAGGTTTACATTGATATGGATTTGCCCGTTTTTACAATTCATGTGATGAATGCTGTTTGAACAGATATAGTTTGATATGCAATCTATGCAAAACTGAGGATGCTTATACTTACGGTTGAATTTTGTTAAATGCAGGTAAATGAAATAGGAGATCTGTGTGCAATTTGTCAGGAGAGGATGCATGCTCCTATTGTACTTCGTTGCAAACACATCTTTTGCGAAGAATGTGTATCTGAGTGGTCAGTTTACTGCTTATTTCTTACTTTGCATTAGTTAACAGTTACTGTCAATCATTCCTAGTTGCATTTCTATGTTTTCTTCTGATATTTTTCTGATCCAACATTAAAAGTGTGTTAGCTGTCAACCGCAAGTACACGGGTTTATTCTCTCTGTTCAATCAATACTGCATCATGACAAAATAGAATTGAAAATATTTTGCAGATGCACTATTTCATGATATACTTCTTTCTCCTCATGTTTATTGCCTGATTCCCCCTCTGTCCCTATGTAATCAGCATCTTCTCATAGTATCATAATATTCAGTTTTGACAACTTGGGGATTTTAATATGGGCCTTTGTGTTGTGTGGCTAGGCTTAGGCTTTTTGGTTTTAAAGATTGTGTCATGATTTGCCTTTTCAAATTAGTTCCTAATTAGGCTTTAGTTATAGACTTCACTCTTAAATTTTTTTGTTGAAACTTTGTTGAATTCCCACCAAATTAGTTTGCTGAAATTTTACTCTTAGGCCATGTTTGTTTGGAGGGAATAGAATGGAATGAGATTTCATTCCTTCCATTGATGTATTTGGTTGTGTCATGGAGCATTGGGAATGAGATTCCTTTCAATATAAGCAAATCCATTCTCTAATCCCTATTAGGTAATCCAATTACTTAGTAAAACCAAACATATCAATGACATACAAAGGAATGGAATGAAAATGGGGGTAATGAAATCTCATTCCCTTTGCCCCCCATTCCTTCCAAACAAACATGCCCTTAAATTCTTTATTGCAATGTCTCAGCCTCCCAGGCAGATCTACTGTGTGGTGATGGGAAGGTTCTTTAATTCCGTTCCGAAACTTTGTTTTATGTCATTGTTAATTCTCTTGTATTTATGATAACTAACAACACTGCCTTATCTCTTTCAGGTTCGAGAAGGAACGGACATGTCCATTGTGCAGAACACAGGTCAAACAAGCTGATCTCAGATCATTTGCAGATGGATCAACCAGTTTGTATTTTCAAATTTTCTAAAATGATAAACTGTAGAGGTCGGAGTTTTTCTGCTTGAAGATATAAATTTTACTGAAAACAGCCTTCTCCCAAACATTACATCTACACAGTGATTAGTACTGTTGGTTGCTTAGCTTGTTGATCGGTTGTTCCAAAGGAAATCATATGTTGTAATTTAAAAGGTTGAATATATATCCAATGGGCTGTAATGCTACCTGGTTCGGGTAAGAACTACACATTAATAATGATCTAAGTCTTTCCTTTTTCCTTTAGATGTGTGCTATTGCTTTCAGTGTACTTTATTTTATAGGAGTGGTATCCATTCACGGAGTTGACTCATGTTCTAATGCCAAATTTAGGCATTGGATAATGACAACTTAAACACTGATCGATCGGATTTCAGCAGGCAGTGAAGAAGCGACCATTCGTTGATAGAAACAACTCAATTATATTTGAACTTGCACCATCCAAGGTCATAGTTTTGTCATAATATTCATAAACTTTGTAACTATTAACACTCTATTTCATGAGAGATCCCAGAAAAAACAGATTTACATTGTTAAATAATATTAATAATAACAACAAATGATGATAAGTGCAGCAAAATTTAAAACAAGAAAAAAGAACAAGTGAAATGCAACTCAGACAGGAGGTACTGGGGGTCCTTTTAAAACTTCTTCCTCGTGAACAGAGGAACTTGAACTTAGACGAACCTCAACACCTAGATCATCGTTAACTTGTTGAGGCATATTGGGGATGGTTAATATTTCCTTTGTCACCAGTAGGTTAGCAGATTCAGCAATATCAGCAGATAACCGCGGGGAACCAGGTGAGGGAGGCGAAATAGAGAGCATTCTGGTAACTGCAGATAGTGGATGTACCTCTGTTACTTCTTCAATCCCCTCGTCTAAATATACAACATCCTGCATGGTAAGTTGGTGATATTCTACAATTTCCCTCAGAAAGCGATTTTCACGTGCATAGATTGAATTCTCATGGGCCAACCGAGCCTTTTCAGCCAAAAGCGTCTCTAGCTGAAGCCGTATCTGAAATCACAAATTGGCACAAAGTCATGAAAATAACTTGAGAACATAAGCATCTGCAGGGTTTGTATTCACATTTAGGACCAATGCATAAGCTTTAAAGAAGAAGTATAAATACCAAATCGTCGTCTGCAGGGTTGTCTCCCTTCTGTCTACTCTCGCGAAGTATTTTATTTTCTTCTTCTAGTTGAGCACTTCGTTCCTTTGCAAAAGCCAAATCAGCTTTAACAGTTTTAAGCTCCCGAAGTAGCAGTTTTGCCTTGGCTGCTGTTGCCATTGCCACCTGTGACCCAAAATCGAAGCCAAATTATGCATGTAACCGTCTAAAAGATACAAAAGGGAACTATAAGGAGATGCATATCCCAGTATTGTAATTCACATCTAACACTTCAAATGCAAGAAAGTTAAAATTAAAATATTTACTTAATAAAAATTGAGAAATCTCTGCTATAATCTTTTCATTTTTGGTTACTTGGAAGCAAGTCAGCGAGGTGAAAAGATTAACCGAGTGGCAGATGCTTACTGATTTGCTACGGTCTGATGAATTCTCTCTATTAATTTATTTTTCAGACCATAAAAGAACCTATGCTTTTAGAATGTGAAACATTACTACACAATTACAAATTTGCCACCTTACGTCGCGAGATGCATTGAGTTGGGTTTGATGGTTGTTCTGAAACTGCAGTGAATTATTTTCATCAATAGCTTGAGTCTGCCCTTCAGGACCGAATCCTTTTCGTCTAATTTGCAATTTGCGTGTTTCTTGGATAATATCTGCAGTCTTACTTTCCACAATTGTGCGACCTTCCTGAAAATTTCATGAATGGTGAAACAATATATGGTTGCATTAATAAGTCATCTGTTTCTTGTTTGCTTAAGAAAGAGTATTAATAACAGAGTGGTAACCAAATCTAACTAGTATTGAAGTATTAACCATTATGATCTAAAACAAATTACCTCAAAAGCCTTTTCAAATGTGTCACCAATATGGTTAAGGGAAGTTGTGAGTGCATCCAATCCCTTCCGTAACGTAGGATTGTCCATTTTTCTGATGCTCTCGGGTGACTGATATGATTGTTGAAACTGTAATTTGAAGAGGTATAAGAAGACTGCACATAACAATGAAGCTCAACAAATAAATAGAGTTACAAGAAATGGTATATTCACCTGGCCACCTGATGTGGTATCAGAAAACTGAGACCTTGTTCTCTCGGCCGTTTCAAAATGAGGGGATACATTATCATCATCAAGAATTGCTTTAGCTTTCCTAGCCAGTACACCCCAAAACCCAGATTTGGACGTGTTTGTCGTCGACATATCCTCATAGTCAGCTAACTACATTGTCATTTATGGAAACATATAAGCATATATGATATTCGAATAACAACTATTCAACAAGAATCCTAGCCAATACATATGCTTCATGACAGCAGGAAGTGAACAATATTGTATCACTTTCTATGATTACCTATTCCATAACATCGATAACAATGCAGTATATGCAGCGAGTAATTGACATGGTTGCAATAACAAATTTATATAATAACCTCTCTCTAATGAATATCAAAGCTATTGATGAACAAAAAGATCATTTCCATGCAAAACCAATACGCTCACTAACGCTACATTACAACTGATAAAATTGGAATTGAAAATTCAAATTTGAAATCGGATGCATTCGAATTATAATTCTCAAAACTTCATGAAGAAAGAAAACAGAGATGCACATCAATTTTTTGGAAAATATTATCAGACAGTTGGCGAAGGGAAATAAGAAGACCTTGGATCCTGAAGGATCGGAATCTCTGAATTCGGAAAGAGAAGAATCGCGATGAGCAGCAGAAGCACGGATGGCCTGAGCAGCGAGAGACGAAGAAGACGTAAAAGATGCAGACGAAGACAAAGAGGAAAAGTTGTCATTATGATCGAGAGGGTAATGAATCTCTTCTTTGAAGGTGGAAGCCCTGGTTATTCCCTGTCTCCTTCTGTATGCCATTACGACGAAGATGATGATGATGCCACCACTGGTAATGAGAGAGCGGCACCGCCACAGCCACAGTCACAGCCACCGCGATGACAACACCTTTGAAATAGTTGGATGTTTGTTATTTTACCACCCAAACGCAAATTAAGGCTAACGTAACAAATGTCCAATCCATGCAATCAAAATTTAAACTGCATAGACATTGCCATTTTGTGTATTATATTGATGCTTAGAAATAATAAAAGACTTCCTTCACAACAAACCAATGGTTCAATGCCCATTTCAAATGAAGGCTTTCTTGGTTTGCTGTGGACAGGCCCAGCCCAGCCCTGCCAGCCTAGTAGGTATACAATAGGACAAAGGGATGAGGTGTGAGAGAACCTTCCAAATCATCACCCTTATTCTGTACACACACCAAATATAATTGTTATATTTAACCAGGCAGAGGAGCAGTTGGAATACAAAAATC
Source organism: Francoa sonchifolia (assembly GCA_036897585.1). Lineage (NCBI taxonomy): Eukaryota > Viridiplantae > Streptophyta > Magnoliopsida > Geraniales > Francoaceae > Francoa > Francoa sonchifolia. The sequence continues at coordinate 11,285 of JAYMTB010001033.1, forward strand.
AGGCAACTGGGTGGCAGATGACTTCTTGCAGTGAGCAATTGCTGCTTGTATTGAGCTGTCTCTTGTATATGTGTATTTTTTATTCTCTTCATTCGCAACCCCATTGTGAATTGGTGATGACTTTGTGGAAGTTGGGCAGCTTTTTGTCTTCCTGCTACTCTGTTTCTGGCCATCCATTACGGGTTCATCAGTCTTCCACTCTTTGCCTGCTTTAAAACAGTTTCCCTTGTGATCATGCTTCGTTTGGACTACTAACCATTTTCTTATGTGCTTAATCAGCTTCCAGTAATGTTGGATACTTTCTTCTACTCTTTTCTTCTTTTGTCCTGTGTTGATGTCGTCCTGAGTTGAGTTAACTTGCCGCGGTTTCAGGATTGATGCCACCATTGGCCCTAAACTTCCACTTCCACATTTTATGATGAACTTTATTATTCCGCCACCGTTCTTTGACGCTTTCCTGAATTAAATAAACTCATCCAAATCAACATAATATACTCCAATACAGAATCAGATTGAGAGAGTAGAGATGCTTTACATTTACCTGGTTGGTGGCAGCTGCCTGCTGTCACAGGGAAGTTGC
>JAYMTB010001034.1:0-11859 GCA_036897585.1 Francoa sonchifolia
ATGATTATAATTTGTTTATATTAGATTTGTAAAAAATAAAATTATAATTTAGTATTTATTAAATTTTTTAAATCAAAATTACCGTGTTTTAAAATAAAAATTTTAATTCCCCATAATTCCATTCCCCTTAGTTTTGTGAATTAAATATAAAAAATTTATATATTTTAATTAAATTTCAGAATGGCAATCAAAACTACTATTTTTCAAATCTTAATAAAGGAAAAAAGTATCCTAATAAATTGAATTGTGATTTCGATGGGTATAGTGGGAAGTAAAATGAGAAAAAAAAATAATAAGGACAAGACATAGAATTGAAAATCCCAAGATTGCTTGCAAATAAAGCTAAATTGCATGGCCCACCTACTTCAAGTTTTTGTGTGTTGTTTCTTATGTTCAAGGAAATGTTTGTAGTGCTTCTTTTGTTATGGATCAAAATGGTTTGGACTTTTATGCAAATCTCATTCCATCAATCCCTATCCACTAACTTTTGTTTTCTATAAATTTCGGTCAATTCCTTATATACTCAAACTAATGTTAATATTGATTGATTACCTCTTAATTGATTATAAATTAAGATGACTGATTAATTAATAAATTCAATATGTATTTAATATTTTTGTTTCAATGTGAAAATTAAAATTTCCTTTTGTATAAAATATGGACAACGTGTGACTTAATTTTAAGACTGATATTCATTAATTATTTCACCAAACATAAAATATGAAAAACTGAATTAAATTACATCCGTGTAAATTTGACGTAAGATTTTATTCTTTTTTTTATATTATATTGAACTACTAGTTAATTATAAAATTTAAGCTTATAGATAATAGATCTATTAATTTTTAGTTGGTTGAAGCAATTATTTTTATAGTTCTAGTTAAAGTTTTACAGTAATTAATGAAAAATTGAAAAAGGAATATATAAAGAGAATATGTCAAGGTCATATAGATAAATTAAGTCTCACACAAAAAATTAAAGTTGTCTCAATTAACTTTTTCTAATTTTACAATTTGTTGATTAAAAAATAAAATAAAATAAAAGTTAATCCATATAATTTGAGTACTAATTTTATATATAATATGATATGAAATCAATATTTTGGGTCCTTGAAAGGGCAATGAAAATTTCAACTAAACTGTCCAAGGGTTAACTTTAAATAATTTTATTTCAATATAATAACATAGTTTTGGACCTTTAAAACAAATGTGATTTTATATTGTTTTTTCAAGGAACAAAGATTTTATGTGGCATTGGATATTCTCTTTATAGTCGTTCCACTTAATAAAATGAGTAAAATAATTCATTAATTCGTAATTAACCAAACATATTAATGATAATTTTAGAAATTAATTGATTGAACCAAACACAATAATCAATAATATTCATGAAATCTTTATTTCCGAAATTAAAGAAAACCATGATTATGCAAATCAACCATGACCTAAAACCATAAAATAAATATTTAAACCAACTATAAACAATGATTCCAAAAGAACAGATTCTCAAATTTTTATTATCCGTACTCATCACAATTCTATTAACCCTTTTATAAAATTGTAAATATGATCTTATTGTCTCAAAAACACTATTAAATCATAATATATTTCAAGAGGATGGATTAATATTCTGTGTCCTTTGCTTAACTAGAAGCATATTAGTGGAGCTTTATCCAATGCAAATATTCCAAAAGTATTAAAGGAAGAAAATAAATGAATAATATCCAATAATAATATCTAAAGAATATTTACACCAACATAATAAATTGAATAAATAACAAATATGAGTACAAGAATATTCATAAAATAAATAACACGACTTTAGCAAATTCTACCTACTACTACAGCTCATTTATATTCTCCAATTCTTCTGTGCAGATTTGGTTCTCAGTCCCACAAATCATTTTAAGAACTTCCAAAAATCATCACCAATGCACAAGATCTTTCATTTCTTCTCTTTTTCCCGATCATTTTCAGTTTTTTAATATGAAAAATAGGGCATCAACTCTATCCACAAGAATGTAATTCTTCACACAAGATTCTATAAAAATGAAACATAAAACGGATACCTCTTGTAAAATATCTTGTGACGATACTCGTGTGCCATTTTTAGACACATAGATAGAACTTGATTAACAATCGAAACCATGTATATTCATTCTATTAAGCTTAATCTTGTGCAGCATGTATGCAATTAAGTACACTAATATGATATGCTGAATCTATTATGCATAATATATGACTTCGTGACGGGACAAACAAGGATTTGATGCATAACTTTCAACAGCTGATAGATCAAGAAACAACTTTGGACTACTCAAAAAAACAGTTTGGTTTGGATTCTAAGCAGTGTGCAATTAGGTACTGGAATTGCTCAAAAACAGAGTACACATAGAAGTTGCATTACCAAGAGGGATCTTGCAGAGTCTAAAAACCGCATGGATCAATAGTATAGGAGAGTGTGAATCAAACCCTTGGTAAAGTCTCTTCGCATTATACCATAAACCTGGTTGGGTATCCTACTTTCATCTGAAGCTAGAGGTGTTTATGCGATACTAAGAAATGATCGAAATTACACATCAGATAACTAATCGTGTTTGCTGTAGTATCGCAAAGTAAATACTATAGGTAGGATCAATAAGGGTAGCGAAAATTCCCACATCTTATAGTTGTCCCATAGTTTCAAATACCCTTTATGCCTTCTATTTGAACAATTTCCACATTGCAATTTAAATCGTGCCAAATAGCCCTGTAAATAGGCAACTGCATACCCCATTTACCCTGGATCACAAATCCAGTTTTTCTTTAACTTAACTCAAGGAAGCAAAATCGGGATCATCTCATTATTGATAATGCAAAGGCATTGATTGTCAAATTGAAAGTGTAAATGCGAAATCGAAACTAAGAATTACATGAAAAGAGGTCAAAATATACGAACATTGTTACACTCAGGCAAAATTCTTCATCAATCAACCCCAAACCAACAAAATTTTCTACCATTCAATCAAACTTCTACCAAATAGAACACTTAACCTTAATAAATACCAAAATTGAGCCCTAAATCACAATCCACCTGAATTTCACAAACGAGTTATCAACATTCCTTCGATGAATCACCAGACTGTCACCATAACCACAAATCCTAAAGCGATTTAAACCCTAATTTATGAATATAAGAAATAGTTCAATTTACATCTGCGATTAGAGAGAATCAACAAAAATAAAGAAAATAACAAATGAGTTTAGCAAAATCTAACCCGTAGATTCTCAAACTGCAATCGTTTCATCGATTCGATTTTCTGATTTTCCTTAATTTTGTTTATAAGAAATAATATATCAAATTGAAAAAATTAATTCTGTGATTTGCATAATTCAACTGATAAAACTTGAAAATAAAATTTCTAAAAATACTATTACAGTCTCCAAGTTAAATTCCAATTAATAACCACTAATAATTGAGAGAAAATTACAAAAAATAAAAACAGAACAATAGGACATATATGAAAGCTCAAGCAATACAATGCAATAGGACAGAACAATAGGACATATATGAATGCAAGTTTAGTACCATTTTCATCAATGTATTCCTTAAAATATTTTCCAAATGTAATATACATTAAAGGGTACATTTCATTTTCCATGAAATCATCATCTTCATCGTAGGTGATCGGACATTGATCTTGTTGGTCCAAGGATTTTAGCGAATCGAACATGAATGATTGAGTTACTAGGATGTCATGTTTCCAATTACCAAGCATGTCTATAGTTTTCTTCAAATTTGGAACTGACCCATATGAAAAAAACAATGTTACAAGATATATATAATGTATATATGCATATATATATATATAAAGGTGCATGGATATATTGATGAAAAATCTTACCTTTAAGAATGTTATGATGGAATTTCTTATGCACCCAATTGAAGATTTGTTTTGAATTGCTAATATTCATTTTAATTTCCTCTGTTTTTTCAGGTAGTTTTGAATCTTTTTTCTTATGACCAAGTTATTGTGTCCTTTATATAGACCTCATTGTTATATAATGACACATTATATGAGGTGAGGTCCATCTTATTTATATAATTAGATCTTGATATGATTATAAACATAACATCATATTGTACGGATCTAGGTTATATTGGGTGGGTATCAGTTATTTCAATTGTTAAAATCTTTTTGCATTGTATCAAAAGACTTCAATTTAATTCATTGCCCTGAAGTGCATAAGTTTAGAGAAATGCCTATACAGTTTTATGATGTCCAAAAAATAGTAATTATAAACCTGACACATGCAATATTATTTATAATTAAATAGATAAATTGAGTATTTAAGTGAATTAGAATATTCATCTCAAGTACTCTTTGTAACTTGATTTGTTCTCAACTTTTAGCAAAATTGTAGTTGACGGAATTTGAATAATCTAAAATTAGTAAACCCACAAATTTTAAGATTATATATATACAATATGAATGAAATTTTTTGTAATAAGATAAGAGTCCAACTATTATGAAATCATAATGAAACTAGTAATACCGACCCATATCAAACCCTAGGAACAATGATATCCTCTCCTTTTATAAAATCTCCAAAAATGATTGTTCACCATCATTAAAGGGCACCAAAGCTAATAAAAAGTTGTAAAAACTAACCAAAGCCTAAAATTCATGAAAAGCCAATAGAGCAATGACTATCTATGATACCAACAAATGGTCAAATTGCACATGGCACACCTATAAAGTTGTAAGAAAAACATATAGCACCACAAAAATGACCCACATAAAAAGCAAAATATAATTATTGGCTATATTTCTTGTTTGGAGATTCAATTGTGGGGATCTCATATATGTTAATTGGTATGTGATTTATTGTTTGGGAAATGAATTGGGATCCATTTTATCTTCTCAAAAGTAAAGGGTTTTTGGGCGTAGCCACTACTCTATTTTCTAGTGGATTCTTTCCTTTTTACTTTTTATTTATTTTCAATTTTATTTTATTAGGATTGGTCAATTTAGCTAAATAAAAGTCAAGATGCTTTTGTAAAGTATAGAATTCAATATTTCTTGTGTTTTAAGAAAAAGAAATTTGAATTACACAAGTTTTTAACGTTGGTTTAAAAAATTTGTAATCGAAATCTGTCAATATCAATGTGAGGGAGAGGGAGTATTATTCATTTGGAAGAGTGGGGTCGATTTTCATTTGCGTATAACTTATATATATATATTTTTTAATAATAGAAAAAGAAAAAAAAAAGATTTATTGGTACAATTCGTTGTTTTATCTTTTCATTTTTTTTCAGATCAATCGTGGACAAAATTGTATGATCATATTCGCCAAAATATGTTATTAGAAAATTTTAGAAATTAGGGGTAAAATGGACTCTTTTTTCAAATAATAGGATTGTAATTTTTTTGAATTAAACCATTATGCTTAAATTGTCATTAACAACTAAAAAGATATAATTGGTAGTGGGCTTCATAATTTAAGATAACAAAAAATTAAAGGTGCATTAAAAAGCCCAGTAAATTTGGGCTTCGGACCAAAACCTTTGGGCTTCTGATTATTGGCCGGTATTAGGTACCACCACGATGGGCTTTTAATTGAGCTCATTTCTTGTATTCTCGCTTTGGGCGATCATTCTGCTAAAATTAAATTATTGCCCTAACAACAAAATATCTTTGCAATCACGTCCCCATTTTGCTAAAAAATTCAATTATTTACATGAAAAACAGTTAACACCCAATTTTATTATTTGAATTCACCACACGAGACTCCTTAAAAATTATATTGAACATACTTATTTTATCACTGATAGAGAGACTAAATTAACATTCTTACAAAAATACTAAAATTGGAATGTAACCCATGAAGAATCAAAATCCATGTCCTTCAGTATACTCCCGTCACTCTGTCAACCCGTAGTTCATTATCTTCTCGCGAGCTTCAAATGCACACCAGGATCATGGAAAGAAAAACAACTATTGCATACAATGGAACTATTGATTCCTTGAACATTACTATTCAAAAATACTTTCATAATGGATGAACCCATTAGCTTTTCTTTCTGATTTTGGTCTTTGATTTTCATGAAAGCACCTTTGTTTTCACCTGAAATACTTATAATTCTCACACCCATTTGTTGCCCCATGGAATTAGTCATTTTTCGGTATGTGGGTACAAAAATTTAATGCCTAGTATAACCTCTGATTTATAGTGTTACATAGTTATAGCGTGACATAGTGGAAAAGGAAGGCATCAGATTCAAACAAAAAGCTCTAAAGGCAAAAACTTGCATTCTATGAACCAAATTTTAAGTCATATACAGAAGTTCTTTACCTGCAATTTAGAATCGCTTTTTTACCTTTCGGGTTTGTCTATAGTTTCTAGAATGCATCGTGTGCATATGGCGGCCGCATTCTCAACGGCCTCACCAAATTGCGGCTGTGGTTGGTTTCTTACTACTTTTATTTCTTTCGAAATTTGAAAATAAAGGACTTGAGTAACAAAGAAAAAGATTTCCCATATATTGGGCCCTCAAAAAGGGAAGAAAATGGGCTGGAAAGAAATTAACACATGATTGCTTGTAATTTTTTGGCCCATAATAGAAGTTGGGCTTTAATTGGGCCTTCAACTTGCACTATGGGGCTCAAATTTTCATACCCATTATTCTTTTATACTTTATTTTCCAAATACAATTATATTTTTTTTGAATAATGCTAAAATAAGTTAATATATATTAAATAAAAATAAAAATAAAAATATTGAACAATTTTTCACTTATTTTATTAATTTTTTTTTAATAGTTTTCGTGTTTTTGTCTTGGCCTGAGAATCTCAGTTGCCGGCTCGAGGAATGTTCTTCTTTATTCCACGTACGAGGTTGGTCGAACTCTGACTCAACTTCATTTAGACCACAATATAAAAAATTTCTACTTTAGTCACTACACTAATTCATTAGTATTAATTTTCATAAATTATAGTTCAAACACTAATTCAACTAAACACTGTAATATAATTCACAACGATATTAGTTCAGACTACTAATACATAAAAATTCAAACTAGACTTCCATTATTACCATCTCAAAATACGTAACTCTGTAATATAAATTATATACCAATTTCTCACTTATCTAATATCGGAAAAATATTCTTTACACGATTATATAATGCATAGTTTATATGGGCAGCCCATATGTTGTAAATCAAGTTTTAACTTTTATGAGTCATCAATGGAAGAAGGAACAGCAACATACGGCCGTGACTGCGGCGGCGGAGCAGTTTAATGATGAAAGCATATTGGCATGAAAATGTTGTCTCTACTATAACACCAACGTTAAAGCTTACAAAATATTTTTATAACACCTAATTTGTAAAAGTTCATATAGTTTTTGGAAGAATAATATATTGATATCACCACGGTCTAATCGGGTCAAATAATTCATGAGTTACTCGTACATAAATTCTTTCGATTTGACATTTCAAATAAATTGGAAATCATTTGGGAGATCAGTGTAAAATGAAATACCATTGAAAAATAAATGTGATCTAACTAACTACGAGATTCAGAATCTAATTAGCCCTATTTTAAGTTTTATATTATTGTTAGTTTAAGACATATAATTAGGTATTCGAACACACATAAAATATTAGTCCACGAGAAAAAGAGTAAAAAATTAATTCGAATTTAGGTAAGCTTCAATAGAATTTATTAAGTTAGAACCTACTTCGAATAAAATTGAGCAATATAATTTAAAACTTTTTGTTGGATTTTTGTTGTCATAAGAAGTAAATTTGGTCACATTAATATTGAATGTCATTCCTAGTAGCTAAAAAGTAGTGACCAAAATAAAATAGAATTTAATTTTTGAGAAAATGAAATTCAATGGTGTCATTTTCATTTATTCTTCAACTAAATGATAAAAAAATTAATTAAATAATTATTTCTATCAATATCGCATTTTGGGTCTATTGAAACAATTATTTGCCTCTCACAATTTTGAAGGGACACCTTAAATTCTAAATGTAAATAAAAATTACGATCTGTATTATGTATTATAAATCTGATATAAAAAAAGTTGAATTTGATAAATTAGTTTTAGAATTTGTATATTATTATACCATCAATTCTTTAAAAGTTTGATTTTATGAATTAACGTAATTAGATGACATAGTTAGAGTTATATATGTTGTCAATATCGATAGTAATTTCAGTCAATTAACTAATGAACCTAATTTTATTATGATAATAAATTCAGTCCAATTACCTAATGCTAATGAGCCAAATATGACAAAATCAATGTCATTTTATGGCCTTACGTAGGATTGTGTTACAATCAATGTTCATAGATTTTTTATTTAGATTTTTTTTAATTTTTTTTTTACTAGCATATATATATATATATTCTTACTTGGAAATTAATAATATTTCTTTAAACTTTGTTTGGTTCTTATTTTAGGTATCTTCTAATATTAACTTTATAATGATTATCTTAATTAATTAACTAATTTCTATTTACATAAAAAAATTTTAAAAAATAAATTCATCCCTTTAATCAACTTAATTTGCCAGATTATCATCTATCTGTCTGCCTACCTACCGAAAAGGAAAAAAAATTATATTTATGTATTTATAAAATCAAATTTAAATGCTTTTTTCCCCTAATCAAATTATTTGAATGATTAATAAATAAGAGAGGGATACTTCTTCATCATTGAACTAACTTACATTTTTATTAAATATTCATATTATGGGTCTTATTATTATTATTTTTTATGTGACATGAAAGAAAGGTTACAAACTAATAAAGTTATTGATGCTTTAGTTCGATTCAACTCATTTGTTCATCGAATCAAATTTTTATCGAGCGCTATTGTGTGAATGGAACGAGAGTTATGAAAATCTCAATACCTTTTATCCATTAATGTGCTAGAATAATGAGAATCAGATTATTTCAATGAATTGTTATTATCCTTGACATATGACCGAATTATTGATATTCAAATCTCATTGTGACAACAGTATAAAAATTATGCAATTTTACTATCTCATTTCCTTCAAATAAGCGTAATCTTACTGTTAATATATATATAAAATTTTTTAGGTGAATAGCATGTTGAAAGTAATATCAAAATCAGTTATCTCTTTTTGATCAAGTTCACACTTGAGTCTCGTTAAATTCGAACACTCTGAGTTTCCATAACCTAACCTAATAAAATAGCTCAGCTCAGCTCACCATCCTAGTTGGGAAAGTAACAAAAAAGGAAAGACAAAACAAACTTCCATCATCATTTCAACCCTTTTCTATGCTTACATCTCCCTCCTCCAATCGCAATCCCACCCCACTCAAATTCTCGCCGGCCAATCGCCGCCGCTGCCCAATGTAACACTCTTCCGCCCCTCGAAACCACCACCACCACCTCACTCGTCACTATCCATATCTATATATATTCAATCTTTTTTCTCTTATTTTTCATCAAATTTTCCTTCTATCCAAACACATTCTACCGAGAATGATTCTTCTTTTGATTTCAATCGTTGTTGTGCTTGTGTTAGTTCGATTGATTTTCGTCCGGACTGGATTGATTTACATTGTGAAAAAATTGTGGAAATCGTTTGAGGATTTGTTTCATGTTTATCAGTTCTTCAAAATTCCAGAAATCAATGAAAATATGCAAGAGAATCAACTGTATAGGAAAGTTTCTGCTTATGTTAATTCAATGGCGTCAATTGAAGATTCAGATTTCATTAACCTGATCACTGGATTGAAGAAACAGAATGAAATCGTTCTTCGTCTTGATCCTGATCAGGTTTTGGAGGATGAATTTCTGGGCACAAAAATCTCTTGGATCAACACAAGCAGCAAAAGTTATAGAACTTTCTTGTTGAAGATTCGGAAATCTGATAAGCGAAGAATTCTTCGTCCTTATCTTCAACATATTCATCAGATTTCTGATGAGATTGAACAGAGGAATAAGGATTTGAAGCTTTATATGAACATAGGCGACGGAAAATGGAGATCTGTTCCGTTTACACATCCTTCAACTTTTGAAACAATCGCCATGGAATTAGATCTCAAAAACAAAGTGAAATCAGATCTGGAATCGTTTATCAGATCTAAACAATATTATCACCGATTAGGTCGTGTTTGGCGAAGAAGCTTTCTGTTATACGGTGAATCTGGAACTGGAAAATCAAGCTTCGTTTCCGCCATGGCTAATTTCTTATCATACAATGTTTACGACATAGATCTGTCCAAAATCTCAAACGATTCAGATCTGAAACTCCTCTTGATTCAAACAACAAGCAAATCGTTAATAGTAATCGAGGATCTAGACCGATTCCTCATTGAGAAATCAACCGGCATGACCGTATCCGGAATCCTAAATTTCATGGACGGAATATTAAACTCCTGCTGCGCAGAAGAAACAGTTATGGTGTTCACAATGAACAGCAAAGAACAAATCGATCCGTCGATTCTCCGTCCAGGACGAATCGACGTTCACATCCATTTTCCGATATGCGATTTCACAGCATTCAAATCGCTAGCAAACAGTTACCTAGGGTTAAAGGATCACAAACTTTTTCCTCAAGTTGAAGAAATCTTCCAAAACGGCGCAAGTTTAAGCCCGGCGGAGATTGGAGAACTGATGATTGCGAACCGTAGTTCGCCGAGCAGAGCGTTGAAATCGGTCATAACGGCTTTACAAAGCGACGGTGAGGGGAGGGGACCGGCGAGGAAGGCGGCGGCGGAGGAAGTGAGGGAATCGGTGAGTGGTGTTATGAGGACGGAAAGTGGTAATAAAATGAAGGAATTGAAGATATTGTATGGTTTGTTGAAGGTTAAAAGTTTTAGGAAATCAAATTCTTTGGATGCGGGATTAGGGGAAGCTGGATGAACTGAATTTTCCGGCGCGGTTAATGACACGTGTTGAATTTTAATTGGGAAATGAATAGAGGAAAAGAAAATGCAAAATTACCTTATTTTGTAAAATTATCTACCAAAATACGGCCTTTAACAAAATATTTACTTAAATATAATACTTTCAAAATCATCATATTTGGGTCGCTAAATGAAATGATTTTAGACAATTGTACATTCAAGAAGTACTATAATTTTGATAATTAATTTGCCTAAATTATATATTAGTACGGGACTTTTGTAAATAATTTGCTAAAATTATATCTTAGTTTTGTATAGTATCGTATTTTTGATGTGAAAATTGATTTAAGTTTTATAAAATTATTTAAACTAGTTTTTGTAAACAAATTTGTTAACTATGCAATATCTTTAAATTCACAAAATGGAATGTAGTTTTTATTGACTTTAGGTCTCTTGCTATATAGCTAATACATTTTACTAATTGAACCGGTTAATACTCGAAAGTCTAAAAAATTGATAAATTATTTAGAAATTAAAGTAAAATAAAATAGAATATTTGGTATGACTAATTCTAATAAATAAAGACGATTCTTAACTATTTTTGAGATTTTATTGCATTCATCATCATTGGTTCTAAAAAGGGTGTTTTGTTTTTTTTCTTATTTTATATTTAATTAGGTTATGAAATAGAGAAAGGTAGTTGTACAATCAAATTTCTAAAAATGGGCCTTAGCCCACACAACTTGGGCTTTAGCCCTCCCTAAGGCCCATTTCACCTCCATCTTCAATCCCATCTCCCCTGCAATTTTTCAACCCATTGCTTCCAATCATGTCCTCCGCCGCCAATTCACCACCGTCCCGTCCGTCGCCACCCTCTCTCCACCGTCGATCCGACCTCCCCAAAACTCCCACCGTTCACGATAAATCCCCCAATCAAACCCTGGCCTCAACGCCTTTATCCTAAACGATTAATCTCAAT
>JAYMTB010001035.1:0-11857 GCA_036897585.1 Francoa sonchifolia
GTTTAGATCATAATTTGTAGAGTCTAACGTTAATCTCTGTGGATTCGACCCTACTTACCACTATTACTACCTTTATAGGAATTTTATTTGACGGATTCGACACCCATCAAATACTCAACATGATTGATGTTTCTGGAGAAGATTCAATTCAAAACAAAGTCTTTCTAAATGTCGCATACGTTAGAAAGATGGGTTATTTAGACGACTAAGGGGTATTTGTCCGCAAGAACCAAGGGTTTTCTCCTCATATAATCAGCGACAACAATATGGATGAGGACGGGGATGAAGAGAAGGATCCGGCGATTAATCTCGAGCAACGTACCAAAAGAAAACATGATCCACAGTACGCCTCCATAAGCACACCAGCAGCTCAACCTATGACTCCTACGACTAGTCCCTCTTCTACTGCACCTCCTACTGGTTCCATCCTCTGATTTCCTACACAATCCGATCATGTGGCTTTGCGAGTGGAGGAGTTCACCGAGGACTATCGTCGGATGATGGGATCCTTGCAAGGACTCAGTGAACGACAGGATCAAATGTTGGAATGATTCAAGAAGCGAAAGAGTCAACAAAAAAGGCAATCAAAGACAATTACAGGAAACTGATTCAAAATGTCACAAAAATCATTCAAGGAGGTCAGCCAAGCAGCTCCAGTGGTTCGGAGTAGCATTTGTGGAATATTTGTCTCCTTTACTTGTATTTCCCTATCTTTTAATAACTTTTTTATATAACGTATGTTCCAATGTTTGTTATTCTATAAACTTCTAATTTTTAACAGTACTCAATTTCTATTTTTGTTTATCCGATGCTTGTTTAATTATGATACCATTTTATTGCATTGTTTGTTGGGTTCTCCTTATTTTTTGCTTATCACAAAAAGGAGAAGGATATGTTTTCAATATGCTTCTGTTTGATTATTTATGTTTCACCATTGCGTATTTCTATGCCAACCATTTTCTCTTTCGGTATAGGGGGCATTTGGGGGATTTTTGTGCATGTATGTTTTTTTTTCAACCAAATGCTAATTGCAGGGCTTAACAATTTCGAGGGTGATGCATCTACGGTTATATTATTGTCATTATGCTCACATATATCTACCTCAGGAATTTATGGCTTGTTAAATAATTTATTACTACCACCTAGTTTTGAAATTTTTGAAGCTAGCACTTGCTCTTGAGAAGTTACAGACATATGTTCGACAATATCATGACCCATACTGCAAACAGAAACTTTCAAACTTTCTTCATATAGTCTGGATGAAGGATCTAAAGTCAGGTAATTCTAGATTGAAACTCCAGAGAGTGATGACCCAATGCTCTGAGGTTTTGTGCTTATCTCATTCTTGTAACTCTCCAAGTCAGATTTCCTACCACTTAATTGCCTCTACACAAGAGTCTCTATTTGTCTGCCTGAGCTGAAATCAACCGAGGATGATGTGGAGGTACTTCCATGCCCAAAGGAGATCCTCATGCTGTTTGCACTATCTCTTGCATAAGAAGTATCATCATAAGATATGGTAGTGGCTGTAAAAGTCCTTCCTTCAACAAGAGGCCCCATACTACTGCTTGAACTTCTCAGCAGTACATAAATCCAAGAACCATCGAAAACATCAACCTTCAAATCTGGATATCCATTCAAGTGCTCCAACTGTTGTACCTCAGTGTCATAATATGGTTGGTTGGCCCACCTTTTGCTGCGTATCAAGCCTCTGCAGTACAGAAATCCCAGAACCATTCGTATTCTATTAATATAAAATGTGTATTTTGCTAAGAAATGTTGAAATGTTGAAATGTACTAATGCATTTGGCTTTTTATTACAATACTTTTTGAGTAAAAGAACATTATTAGATTATTTCGGCTTTTTATTACAATGAAGTTTGCAATTAAGTTTATCTAATTCAAAATCTCTTCATAATTGTGACTAACGTGTTAAACACACATTAAATTGTAAGAAATTTTATTATAAATTTAGCACATACCATGTCTAATCGATTAGGTAACAACAGGTTACACCAATAAAATTACAAAGAGACATTCTAATCGAATAATATTTCATTATTCGATTAGAAAATAACTCACTCCAATCTGGAATAACCTAATCGATTAGGTTTAGATTTTCTATTCAATCTATTAGGTGACAACATGTTACACCAAACATTAAATTAGGGTATAAACGAAAAAAGTAATCGATTGGTTTTCCAACCACCTAATCGATTAGTGTAATATGCAAAACTGGACAAGTAAATGTCAATCTCTAAAAATTATAACGTAAAATTAATGACTTAGCTAACTTTGTATTCAAATACTAATTCACATCATAATTGTACTTTGATACATTCGAGTTTATGGGTATTTCTTTATAATTGACGAGAGAAAAAATCTCAAGTATTCTATAATAAATTTCTTAGTATAATTGTATTAACTTTTTCAAATTTATTATTGTACAATAATTAAGTGGACATAATTTACAAAATAATTATAATTTAAAATAATATATGTCTGAATTAATAAGGAAGCATCAATAGCCGAAGAAAAATTCACTAAGGCAGAAGAAGAATATTTGTGAAATGTCAAAAAAACCTTTAGGTAAGATAAACCGGAGTTAATTTTGCCAAATTATCCAATTGACCCAGTATATACACCAGGGGTGTATGCAAATTGGTGAACTCCCGTGAAAATCCATTTTCATGGTGATGGTGGTGACCATGACCACCAGCTCCAGCTCCGGCTCCGGCTCCTCATCTATTTTTCACTCTTCTCTTATCCTTCAACCTCTGAAAACCCCTAAGCCATCTTCCAAAATCACCAAAACACTTACACTCACATGCACTTCCCAGCCCAAGTCTAACAAAAAAGCGCCAATGAAGGGCTACTCCAGAAACCGCAATTATGGTACCTCAAGAAGGTCAGTCCTCAAGAAAACATTCTCTCAGGAGCAAGTCACCTTCACTGGCCCTATTTCTGATGACCCCCACATTGCCATCATTGGCGGAGGCATGTCCGGTCTCATCTGTGCTCTCAATCTCGACAAACGCGGTCTTCGCTCCACTGTCTTCGACACGGTTTCATTCTAAATATCACAAATGGTTATCTATCCAAAATTTCTACATGTAGTATGTTTAATTTGCTTTTCTGCTCTTGTAGGGTCATCATGGTCTGGGCGGCCGAATGGCAACACGAATAATTCATCCTCAGCCTCTCATATTTGATCATGCTGCTCAGTTCTTTACAGTTAGTAATCCTCAATTTGCTGACTTGGTTGATGGTTGGTTGGAGAAAGGTCTAGTTCAACAGTGGCAGGGTACAGTTGGAGAGCTGGAAATGGGTGGCCGCTTTGTTCCGTTTCCTTTTTCACCTCAAAAATACATAGGTGTTAACGGGATGCGCCCTCTTGCAGACTCTTTGCTATCTCAGGCAAGTCCCCATAAAGTTATTTTGAACTTCATCATGAATCAAGTGCATATACCAATGCATATTGTATAACAACAGATTGCAATATTTGTCTAATAAACCTAGTTCTCTAATAGTAGTCTCTAATAGTAGACTCTTGTTGTGGTGATTGCATCAATAGTCTAACTAAAAGAGAGTTGTCATCCTCATGCAGACTAGCATGGTCAATGTGGTGCGGCCATCCTGGATTAGTCAACTAGAGCCTTTTAATGGAATGTGGCATTTGAGCGAGAATGGAAAACATCATGGGCAGTTTGATGCAATTGTTATCGCACACAATGGTAACTTAGTGCCTCCATGTTGGGTTCATCATTTTTCTCTTGCTGAGTCTTATGTTATTTATTGTTTGTCCAACAGGAAAATGTGCTAATCGATTGCTTGCTTCATCAGGCTTGCCACTAATTGCAAGACAAATGAAGGTATGCCCAATACTCTTAGTTTGGTTTGCTTAATTTTTTGGAATTTCATCAGCTTCATTTACTTTGGACATGACCAAACTGTCTTTGTTTTATGCCCTCTTTTCTGTGTTGGTAGAAACTGGAACTGAGTTCTATATGGGCACTCCTTGCAGCATTTGAGGATCCGTTGCCTATAGCAGGCAATGCATTAACATTTCCTTTTGAAGGAGCTTTCGTTAAAGGAGTAACTTCTGTCTCATGGATGGCAAATAATACCAAGAAACTTCTGAGTTCACAAAATAAAGGCCCCTACTGCTGGACCTTTCTAAGCACTGCAGCTTATGGAAAGCAGAACAAGGTTCCACAGGTCAAGATTACCCATAAATTCACTTCAAATACATTATACCTGAACATTGCCATGTGTAAATGTAGATGATAGTTTACTGGTATAATAGAGATACTCATGTACTTGGAGTTTAGGTTTGTAGGATCTTTAGTTCCAAATCCATTCTTATATTGCATGCATTGAGGTTTCTGTGGCTCATATTACTTGCAGTGTTTGTGTATTATTAGGAAAACATCCCAACTGCCACTGCAGAGAAACTAAAGACTGGGATGCTTGAGGGTGTTGAAGCTGCACTTGGGCTATCAAAAGGTTCACTTCCTAGACCCTTCTACAGCAGGGTCCAGTTATGGTGAGAAACCAGAATTAAGAATCCCTCAACATTTTACTGGCCTAACTTGTAGGATTGCAAAAAAAATTGTTGTCGTGGAATTAGATTGCTAGATCAGAAAGTTTGGATATATCTTCGCACTAAAGAATATTATCATGCTTATTTTATTTCTGTAGCCACTCCCACCTTGAGGATTTGTTTATGTTTGAGTACAAGCTAATCATTCTTGAATATATCAATGATTTTGGATTATATGGAAGTTATTTGGTCTCATTTCTTGTTCTTGATACCCAGGGGTGCGGCTCTTCCGACTAATACTCCAGGTGTCCCTTGCATATTTGATCCTCACGGAAGGGCTGGTATATGCGGCGACTGGCTACTGGGTTCAAGTTTGGAGTCGGCAGCCTTAAGTGGCATGGCTCTTGCTAATCATGTAAATTGATATGCTTTTTCTTTAAAAAAAATTGTTTGTTAATTATTATCTGTGTATTTAATTGGAAATATCCATATCCAAACCACATCCCTTTATAAGGCGGACAAGATGACCAAAGAAAGAAGAGTCTTTAAATAATTGTACTCCTAGTTGGCTCATTGCACCAAGGAGGTCGTCTTTAATCCTGATTGGCCGACCTTTTGTTTCCCCGAACAAACATCATTTTTAGGGCTTCAAATTGCAGATTGCGGATTACGTGCAAAGTGGTGGAGCTCGTACTGAGGAGTTTGCTGTTGGTTTGCACAAGGAGTTTCAACCACTTGGAGGACATGATATTGGAGAATTTCCAAGCTTGGAGTCTGAAGGACAAACAAATGGGGTTCAGGCATATCAACTAGTGAATTGAGTTGTTTATGTAAGGGCATTAAGATGCTTACTTTAGGTAAGTCCATTTTTAATGCTATACGAGAATTCTATTGCATCTTTGGATTAGTGGGCGCATGATTATTTATTTTTATTCTTCCTTTTTCTTTTTCTTGTGAAGGAAGATACTGAGGGTCATGGTTTGATAAGTTTTGAACCTGCATTTTCTTCCCAGAGCTAATAGGGATGGTCCGTATTCCCCAGAAACACATATTCAGTAATGTATTAATCTGCTACTTCCAGATATGGTGCTAGCAATGGGAGAGTTTGTGATGTTGTGCAATCATCCCAAAGAAGGATGGCTCGGCAATTATAGTTGTAAAAGGCTGACTAGGGTTGAGTTGATAGAATTTGTATGAATAATAATGGTTTTGGGTTTTATATACAGAAAATGTTGCACCAAGTATTGTATGTGCATGGGTTGGTCAAAGTGGATGATTCTTGTTTTATCATCCATAATGAAGAAGATTCAAGGAAATTGCACCGAAAGCTATCATATGCTCACTAGAAGAAAGACAAAGAAAACTATGATCTGGGTGAAAGACTTCCAAGTCAACAGATTAATTATAGACGTAAAATAACCCATGAATGAAATGCAAATGACGCGCATTAGTCTCTCTGTGGATCCCACCAGAGTAGAACCAGCTCCAGCCCCACCAACTGATTATGGTTCTTGTTCCAACTCCTTTGCATTCAACCGATCAGCATTCAACATATATAATGTAATGTTCATTCTTCCCTGAATTTCCAGGTAAAATAGTCAAGTATGTGTCAATGTCGCCACTTTGATTCTCTGCTACTGGTAATGGTGGTGACTTTTAGATTAAGCGTGTGGGTTCCATCCACTTTGGCACTTTCTTCCTGACTTGGTCATTCCTTCCCTCCCCTAAATTCCCATCCGACACATTACATAACATCAACCATCACCACTTCTCTTTACACTTTCATTTACATCTTCTGATTAATTAACTTAAACTCAAATGGATGTAATGGCTACCCACCTTCAACTTCCAGGCTTCCGCTTTCACCCTACTGAGCAAGAGCTTTTGGATTTCTACCTCAAAAATTCCGTCTTAGGGAAGAAACTGCACTTTGATGTCATTGGGTTTCTCAACATTTATCGCCATGATCCCTGCGAATTGCCTGGTATATGCACATACATATATGTATTCATCTTGCCATTTAGTAAGTGCAAATAACATTATTGACATGTAACTATTAACAAACAGGATTGTCAAAGATTGGTGAGAGAGAATGGTACTTCATTGTGCCCAGAGACAGGAAGCATGGCAGTGGTGGAAGGCCTAGCCGCACCACTCAAAATGGGTTTTGGAAAGCCACCGGTTCTGACCGTAAAATTGTGAGCTTATCTGAACCCAAAAACGTATTGGGATTGAGAAAAACTCTGGTGTTCTACAAGGGGAGAGCTCCCCGGGGAACCAAAACTGATTGGGTCATGAATGAGTATCGTTTGCCTGATACATGCCGCTTGCCCAAGGTAGTACTTCGATTACTACCTTGTTATCCAAGTCATGCCTTTTATTTTCTGAAATGAAAGAATGAAAGAATGAATGTGTAATGCAGGACATAGTGCTGTGTAAGGTGTATAGAAAGGCAACTTCCTTGAGAGTCCTAGAACAAAGGGCAGCAGCCATGGCGGAAGAGACGACGATGATGCCATCCCCATCCCCTTCACTATCATCATCAATTGAGGAACACATGGTTTTCAAGGAAGAAGTACAACAAGTGATTGTATCAGATGAAATTGAGGAGGAAAAGGAAATAAGCTATAAAAAGGCTTCCTCATCCTCTCTACAGTTACCCTCAGGGATAGAAAAGTTAACAGAGCTGCAAGTGCCTAAATTGATGAACATGGACTGGACCCAGGACACTTTTTGGACTCAGTTCAACAGTCCTTGGCTTCAAAATTACACCCCTTACACCAACATTTTGAATTTCTAACCCGCTACTTCAACTTTACTTTTTAGATAAACTTTGTTTGTGTCTGCATGTATTTCCTCTTCTATTTGTCTATGTAGGAAGAAGTAGAAGACAGTGAATTGTGTGTGTCATAGGCCGTAGGCGGGGTGTAAGGATATCATGTAACTGGTCATTGCCTAAAACTCTGCATAAAACAAGTACAAAAGAAGTAGCTACATCATTAACTCAAAGACTTCCCTCCTCAAGACTTCAAAGTAGACAGTTTCTTCAATAGTTAGGGTTCCGAACACATATTTCAATGGAGACACATTTCAAACTCAATCCAAAGCCTTAACACACCAAGGAATGTGATGTTAAATATATATCATATTTATGAAACTAAAAGACAAAAAGGAGAAAATTATTTCAACCTTCCAAATTCGCCATTGGAGAATCATAAAGAATACATCATTCATCTCCTTATCTAAGTTCTAGAACATTAGAAAAGAGAAAAAGGAAGATAGACAATAGTTTGTAAAAAATAAACATGCAAAGAAACACAAAAAGTTCATTTAGATCTAATCTTAATCTGAAACATTTCCAATGGTCCCTTTGTGAGTTTGGGCTGTAAAGCAAATCAGGTGCTTCCACCAATTGCAGAGTTATGATGAAAATTTTAATCCCTTTAAGACAGAAATTAGCAGAGGGAGTTTCTCTGAAGCTCCCTTGGCGTAGGTTTTCTCCAAGGTTGTTTCCACCAGAGATTGCAGCTCTGGGTTCTCCTTGTCTTCTTTGTTCTTCCCTTTTGTAAGCTGTCCAATGGCCGAGGCACACTGGATCAAAGGAATTCAAAGTTTGTCACACAAGTTGGTAGGTTTAGTAATAAGAACAAAGAAGCCCATATACAGACTTGAACTATTTACTTGACATATTGACAAATGTCAGTCTACCAAGGAATTTTTTTAGAAAAACTAGAACATCACTATAGGCAAAAAGATATTTAGAACTCAACACATGGGAAGAGAGAGAGGGAGAGCGCTCACCAAGCAAATACCAAATAGTGCTCTGGTATTCTTTCCTCCAGTCAACTCTATCGTGGATGCATAATATTTCTTAGCTGTCTGAAGGTTTTCTAGTCCACCAAGGGTGTAAAGCACCTGTTCTCCAAAGAGAGCAAATTATTACATTGAAAATTTTCAGTTAAGGAGAAAATGCATGAACACAACAAATTTAAACCTGTTCAACTACTGTACCATGATAATGGCATTTTATCTCATAATTTTCTAATAAATCAAAGGAAATGAGCACCCAAACTGGAAATGCCACTTACATCAGCATAAGCTAGATGATTTAAGGGAACCATGGGCTGAGATAATATTAGTTCCTCGTAGCAGAAGGCTGCTTGCTTATACCTAAATTCACAAAGAAATACAAAGATTTAAGCTGCCAGCAAAAGCACGATTAGGTAAAACTCCAAAAAGTATAAGTAGGAAAACAAACGGAATGTGGGAGCAACAAGCTTTCATATCAGATAACAAATAAAGACATCTCACATTTGCAGTGAGATATATATATCAGCAAGTTCTCTCCATGCATCATGATCTGCCATAAAGCTGTTGAAACAGAAAACATAACAATTTAGGTAATTCTACTTTCCCGAAAGACATCAATATCAGTTGAGAATTTGAGATTGACTTACATTTCCAAATATTTATTGAGACACTCAATGGCCCCTGAAAGATTGCCTTGGCCCTTTGCCATTGCTACCCGCCTCTTATGTAAAACCTTTATAAGAAAAATAGAATACATTATTAGGTATACTTACATTTTTTTTTCTGAGAAAGCGCAGAAGAAAGATAAAACAATTTAATTGAATGTTCCTACAAGAATGAATGTTTCAATAATGAAAAATAAGCCATAAAATTACTTGATCAAATTGATTATCCTCTAGAAGACTTAAGTATGCCTTTTCTGCCTCTGACCAGGATTCCTTTGCTTCAAGCATCATTGCCTCTAGCCTGCCTAAAATTCACATATAATGTAACAAATAATCACATACTAATAAATAGCATTAGCATATTGACTTCAACGTACCCGCTTTCTTGACACTGGAATAGAAGCAAACTAATTTGAGATAAACACATGGTCATGGAAAGGCCAATAAATTTAACCACAAATAAAGCGTCCATAATTCGTTAGCCACATAGGGCCATTAGTGAACTGTATTTGTATAACAATAAACTAACAGTTAATGGCCATATCCTCCACAGTATGGTACTAGGGTGTGCTCTCACTCAACCAATACGTATATGTAGAGGGTTTAATGGAAACACTTTTTATACCCCTAAACTCTATTCGCATCAATCACATACCAATCTAGGCTCCCGCACATGACTATAGACATACCATCTAACTCTGGGCTTGGGTATCGTACTCCCTCTATTCAGTCATAGGCATCTTAATTTGACAACTTACTCCTTTACTTGCAACAGACACACTATGGGTTCTACACCTGAAAGCCCGTTCTTCCATGTATTCATTTCCTCAAAGCCAAACCGCTATACAGGAAAAACAAAGAATGAGAAGTATCAAAATATATGGCTGTGATGTTTATCAGGTGTTTCTTTGAGCGAGATGCCAACAATAGGCCACCTTGATACAGAGAGGAGACCACGCACATTCACCAATTGGACACTCAACCACAATAAAAGACTGGCAGATATACAGCTAACCTTCCAAATACGCCTAGCTTCACAAACATGGTTTGGCCAAAGTTTAATTCAACTTACCAACTCTCTTACTCTCGGGAAATCTCTTCTGTAGAACCTTTATGCAATCCTGCATAAAATGCAAAGTAAATCAACATGATGACAGAGAAGTCCACATTATACACAAAAGTAGATAAGTTGAATGGACATTATTTAAGTAACAAGGAAAGTAAACTTGCATTAAATGTTATAATGTAAATCGAGCATAACCTATGAAAACTGAAAGTACAGAAAAACTTTGCCTAAAAGTAAACCAATACAAAAAAGGGTCTGGAAAAGAAGATAAGAAACCGATAAACTTCTCCAATAGTATAATTGCAAGTAATGGAATCATCTCTTCAATGTTTCTAGTATATCTGTTACATAGATAAAAGGAATTGTACAAAACAAATTGATAGGGTGTTTCACAACTTTCTGTGTTCCTAGCTTTTTTCCCTGTTTCAAATTTATCTATAAGTTACAAGCAAGCAACAAAGAATAATTAAAGACACTGAGAAGAAAATAAGACAAATAGGGGTCAATTTGGAAGGAATGAGGAAGCTGCCTAGTTGGAATCTAAAGGTAGCTAGCAAGAATTAAGGACAATAAATGAATAATATAGTTAAAATAGGTGAAAGAAAGACTTACACACTTGAGGGCATCACAAACACAAGGGGAGGGTTTGAAAAAACAACTAAGTGTTTAAGAATTGTGAATTTGTCTAAACATTTCAAATAATGAGTTTCTCAAATCAAGAAAGACTGCTTAAGTATGTGAAAAAATGTCAATAATGTCCGGATTACAAAATAACTTTATCATTGTCCTAATATCACAAACCTCTCAATATTACAAGTTGCATAATTGAGAATATTATAAAATGAAAATTTAATATTATCCCTTTAAAGGGACATATTAATTTTTCCACAATCAAATTCAATCTAGATCTTCTGCAAATTATTCTTCTTATTTTCCAGCCAACTCACAAGCAAAGTTAGGTAAATGAAGCATGATAATTCTAAATGATAACAAGTTAGTCAAAGACACATATAAAGAACAGTAAAGAATCGTATAGCAAAAAGCATATATAAGAAGTCACTGGTAACTACCATTCTAAAGCAATCAAAGTTCAATACAGAAAGTATGCTGGATGGTTTAATACAATATCCAGATGGAAAGCTGAATGAGCAAATTAAAAATGTTGAACTGAGAAGAAAATATTCTACCTTGGCAACATCAAGACATTGGCAGTCCATAGCTGCAACTGAAACTTGCTCATAAAGAGTCCATTCTACATCAATATTAAATAATTAGAAATTAGAAGCCATACGAAACAATGGAAAGGTTTTTGAATGGAAAGAATTTTGTTTAACAGTGATAGATAGTAAAGGCATCAACTAAAAACGTATCGACACCAAAATCACAACTTGAAAGATTAAAGCGACATTGAATTAAGAAAGAATATGTCTCCAAATTGAATGTGAAACTTGATAGAAAGAACAGAGAATGGATTATTGCTTCAAGCAAAAAGAAGTTTTTGTTTAATCTTGATCTAAATTAACTCAACTAAGTCATAACTTGTAATTCACTATCATATTTCCTATTATCCCTCGAATAATCAAGTCATATTGAAGTCAATTTCCTCTCAACACGAAAACAAATAATAATCCAAAAGACATATGCTAGAAACTAAATGATCATAAATAATAGGGATAATTCGACCCTCCCAAGTCTCACAACTATAAAAAAGAAACTGACCATCAGGACCGAGAGCGGATCGCTTCTTGTGGTCGTTCAAGATGGATAATCCAT
>JAYMTB010001036.1:0-11850 GCA_036897585.1 Francoa sonchifolia
GGTTTCCTTTAACCTATTGCTCAATTTCTGCCAAGAACTTCTGTATGGCGGTGGCGCCACCGTGTGCACCTCCATGGCTATTTCCATGTTGTTGTTGCTGCTAACATTGGAAGTCATGGTGTGGGAGAATTGGAACAAAAAATTTGTGTTTGTTTTTGAGGTTTAGTTTGGTTTATATATAATGTGTGTAAAGAAGTTTCATTCACCACCCATCAATCAAAATCTTCACAGACCGCTATCAAACAATATTATTTAAAAGAAAGTGAGAGTTGATCCCCCCGCTTACCTTTTTTTTCTTGTTAGTACTTGTATTCTCACTCTCTCCCTATAAAATTAATTATTCCACAAAAGAAGATATAAATTTATGAATAAGTATTAGTGTGAAAATTAGTTTTTAAATTATCTAAAAAAAAAGTCAGCTATAGTCCGTTTGGGCATATTTAATAATTTGGTATATACGTATATTTAACTCAATTTATAACAATATGATTTAATTTTCAATTTTTGATAAAACTTGGAAACGTAGTGACCAGGGGTTTTACACAAAATTTTCGAATCCTAAATTGAGAATTCTTGTTTGTACTCAACTTCCATCTTCAATCGTGAAAATACTGACAGTTTTTTCAGTAGTGATGTTGGCGACTAAATGTAAAAGTGCAGATGGATTCCACGTGGCACAAGCAAAAATTCTCCCCCGAAATCAAACAGAATCTTATATAAATAATTCAAATTAAGGTGAGTGATTATTAAAATTAACGTATCTTTTGAATAAGCATTCCAAACTAAAAAAATATATACTACTTTCTAATTTTTTGATGAGTTCTATTAAAAATAATAAAAATAAATTGAAAAAAGGAAGGGCGGCGCAATCCGACGGCGGTGACGAGAAGTAACAGTACAAGTTGATATTTGCTTCATCGGAAAAGTATGTCGGTGACGGAAAACATGCCGGTGACCCATAATGCCACGTGGCGGACAATAATGACTATTTTGGCTGGTCAAATTAAGTCTTCGCCAGCCAAAATAATGACTACTTGATTTGTCTGTCATGGGACGTAACGTAGGAAGCAAATTTAGTCCTATCCCATTTTATCTTCCGACATCCCTCATGGCCCAATTCCCCATATCAAACTTTCCTCTAATTTGTCTTATAATTATCAAATCATTGAATTCGCAATTAAAATAGTAATAAATTCTCATTTCAATCACTTTATTGAAATCTTTCAATATCAATCGGATATATTTGCTGAATTTTGGACCAACTAAATAGCAACTTATTAATAAGCATGCAAATTTTATGAGGTATTTAAAAATACGTAGGAATGAAATTTTTTTGATATATTAAAACTCACGGGCTGATATAGAAAACTCTTATTTGGTAGTCCAAAGTCTAACAGTTAGATTCATTATATTCAAAAGAAGAAACAAATTTACTAGATTAAATTGTTATATTAAAACTTCAGTTTATTCAAAAAAAAATTTGTGAAATTAGTGTATTGGTTATTTTATATAACACTCACAAGTTATGAAAAAGTTAAAAAGAAGCTTATGAAGCTTTTTGGTCAAAATTTGCGTGAGGTATTAGAAATTGAAAATTAGGCATGATTTGGATGGACAAATAAGCCTAACAAATCTTAATGTTAAGAGTAAGATTTTTAACAAATCTCTTTTAAAATGGATAAACTATGATGTATAAACTTTTTTCATTTAATTTAATTTGATAACAATAATATCACAGCATGTGTCATTTGCAATAAAAATAATTATTATCACCTTTTTCAAATTAAATGTTTAATAGTTCAACTTTTCAATAACGTAATCGTTATCACTAATTTCAAGAGATCTTAAGTTAGCGATACTACAGTTTTCTATCAGAAATCTGTTTGCTTTAAATTTGAGATCCAAAGTCAAAGATTGCAACAAAAATTTGAAATAATGGAAGTAGCCATTTGTTGGGTTCTTATTGGAATGGAATAATATATGGAAAAAGTTATTAAAAAATATATTTTTTAAGGAAAAATTTAAGTAAGAAAAAACATTTGGGCCATATTGTGAAAAAGTGGTGTCTTTAGTTCTGAGGAAAAATCCATACCCCTTGAACATTTTGCAGGGACACAAAATGGGGTGATTGGATACTGAGAAAGTGAGATAGAAAATTCAGAGTGGACCTAAGAAAATGTCAACCATATGTGCAAAAGTTATTAAAAAAAGGGTATTAAAGAAGATGATCAAACAACTTGTGGGAAAAGAAGAACATGTATGTCTTGACATATCTTTGTCTTAGAAACTTTCTTTTATGTTTAGAAACTATGTAATGATGATGATTCTTGATCTTTGTTCTTGTGAATCTTTTAGTGCTTGTCCATTTCTCTTTTTGGATTTCCTTTGTTTAGATTCTCCACAAAAAAAAAAAAAAAGTTAAAGTGTTTGGAAGTTGATCAAATGAACTGTATTGACTTGAGATTGCTGATCAACTGAATTGAACATTGAAAACTAGTTCGTAAAAACTTTAAAAACTCCTTTGGCACACCCAATATGACAAAAGACTATTTGACCCGAATTATTATTCAGTAACACAACTTTTCAGTTCTAACTTAGATGTGTTATACTAAAATCTTGTTTGAGGTTGATTTTGAAAGAAATTCTAGTAATTTTACGTGATCTGTAGAAAAAATTTCTACTCACAAATTTTTGCAACAATAGCACGAGATTGCGTGGAGCGAAACTCTTTTCGGGCCCATGCTTGGACTTGCTATGGCCCAAATACTATTGGGCCTCAAAGCACTTAGTTTAAGAACCACAAATCTAAATGGGCCGCTCATTACTTGGGACTATTGGGCTAGATAATGGCCCATTGGATAAAACTTGGACCATACTTACACTTGCTGTGGCCCTAATACTATTGGGCCAGATAACGGCGATAAAATGGGCTATGCCCAGACCGAGCATAAACCCTAGTATCTAGAACCTTCCATTGCGCTCTGGAATCTGGAACTTGAACCGCAAGAATTCTTCTCCATAATTTATACTGATTTCTTCTGTCCGTTCTTCCGTCTGTCTTAGAAAAACTCTAATCTAGAAAAGCTCGGAGATGGCGAAGCGTTTGATTCCAACTCTGAACAGGATTCTGGTGGAGAAGATCGTTCCTCCGTCCAAAACCACAGCCGGTATTCTCCTCCCGGAGAAATCCTCCAAGGTATGTTTCTAGTTCATAATTTTAGATCAAACGGTTGTGATTTGTTGATTTGATGTAAGATTTTGCAAAACAGCTCAACTCAGGGACGGTTGTGGCTGTCGGACCTGGCGCACGAGATAGATCGGGGAATTTGATACCGGTTTCGGTGAAAGAAGGCGACACAGTTCTTTTGCCGGAGTACGGCGGAACTCAAGTCAAGCTCGGTGAAAAAGAGTATGTAAACTGCTTAATAATGATTAATATGTTGTGTTCTTTATTTTCTCTTCATATTCATTTGTTTCTTTTTCTTTTCCTTTGATTGCTTCTGCAGATTTCATTTGTTTAGAGATGATGACATATTGGGCACTCTCCGTGACTGATCTTTGATGATCGATATGAGTTAGGGTTTCTGAGGCTGATTTTGATTATGATGGAAGTTTGGAATTGTTCTTCTAGTTAAAATTCTTGAATGAAAAAGTGATACTGATTTTGAATCATATTTCTCTCTATTATGTGTTTGAATTCAGTGCTTTAGCATAGATTATCGAATTCGAAAGTGAATCATGTGAATTCATGGATGAACATGATGAGTTTCCCGGTTACTTCACTATTCTGTTATAACATGAATTAATCAAACTCATATTTCCAAATAATTAGTATATATATGAATTTAATCGCTTTTTTGTAAATAATAGTTTTTGGTGAGTTTGAAGTTGAACTCACATGGCCAGTTCATACAGCTAAATTAAGTACTCTATTTTCTTAATTTTTGGTCTCTCACATGCTCATAAAAATTTGAGTATTGAAATATTGACCCGAGAATCAGTACACTCAAACAGAAATTTGAGTCTGAAATAAGTCAAATAAGTGAAAGAAACTTGTACTATTATTGAGAATTTTGGCACCAAATAAGTCAGTATATAATCTAAAATAATAATAATTGAATTTTTTTGGAGTATATATTTGAATTATCATCTTTATCAGATTAATTACAGAAATTTGATGTTCAAACAAAATAAATATTAAAAAAAAAAAAAGAAGAATTGAAGCTTAGCTTAATAACATATATTTCAAATTGAATTCATATACAAAATTAAACATTAATATAAAAATTTAATCTAATTAATAAATTTATGCTTCAATATTTTTGTCCATGAACTATTGTTCATGTAATAAATAGTTTTATTGACTTTCAAAAGTTTTTTTTAACTCTCTGTCGTCGGCCTCTGTTTAACCATTCCGGTAATCCTATGATATGACATAAAAATTGATCCACCTGACAAAATTAAAAAGTCTTTCCCACCCTAATTTGTGAAACCTTATTTCGTGAATATGAAATTCAAAATCAAATTTTGAAATTAGAGAAATCTAAAATAATTGTTATACAGATTATCAATAAATACCAATTCTTATACAGATTATATTTGCCGAGGAAAAAAATGGGTTTCATAAGACCAAAACTGAAATAAATAAAATAATGGTTTTCAGATTTCTTTTCACTTTCAAATTTCAGATAATTTGTATAATAATTATTTTAGAGAGATTTCTTTTCTCTTTTGAAACCTGATTTCGAATTTCATCTTCATAAAATAGGGTTTTACGAATTAGGGTTCTTGGCTTTTTTGCAGAGGGAAAAACTTTTTGATTTTGTCAGGTGGATCCATTTTTATACCATATCAAAGGATTAACGGATAAGTGAATTAATTTTTATACAATGCCAGAGAATTAACGGAAAGATTAAACAGATACCGACATACGAGGGTTAAAAAAAAAATTCAAGGCTATTTGATACTTTTGAAATTCAAGAGAAATTCAGGAGGTTAAAAAAATTTATTGTATATATACCATCCCTCTGATTTCCCTTGCACGTGCATCACCCCGCTTTCCCTTCTGTTATAATCGATACATACGTTTT
This sequence comes from Francoa sonchifolia, assembly GCA_036897585.1. Lineage (NCBI taxonomy): Eukaryota > Viridiplantae > Streptophyta > Magnoliopsida > Geraniales > Francoaceae > Francoa > Francoa sonchifolia. Next base: position 5,091 of record JAYMTB010001036.1, read on the forward strand.
CATTCTCTCTCTCTATACGTATACATGTTCAATCTTCCGTTGTCTCTCTCTCTCAAAATCAACAGTTTCTGCAAACACAGAGCACAGATTCCTCGATGCAGTAGTCACACTAATGGCGATATAGATTTCCATGCATCAAATGCACTCAAAAACTCGTTTATCCAATAGCGGTAACACCACTCCTTCACCGCCATCGTCGCCTCACCGGTCGCCAAAATATCGCCACGGCCGGTCTAAGGGAGGGCGGTTTAGTCCGTCCCTTCCTGCTACTACATTCGCTCAACGCCTTGCCTGGCTTCTTCTCTCTGTTCTTCTCCGTCGCCAAGGCATTTTTTTATTTGCTCCTCTTATTTATTTTTCCGGTATGCTTATGTATATGGGAACCGTATCGTTTGATGTTGTTCCGGTGATCAAGCATCGTGCCCCAGCTGGTTCAATGTATCGGAGCCCGCAGCTTTATGAGAAGCTTCGTTTGGAGATGGACATGGATAACTCATGTGATGCGGTGAGTGTTTGATTTTAATTAGGGTTATCAGTTTGCTAATGTCGCTGAATTATTGGATTTGGAGTTGCTAAATTTGTACAAAAGAAATTGAATGTCTGAATGAAGTGGTGTTGGTTTCTCTGCCTTGTGTTAATTTTTTGGCTGGGATCTTATGTATAATTTTGCCTGATTATGATTTGACATTTGGACAATGCAGCAGTTTTTCTATCATATGGGTAGATCATATGCAATTAATGAGAAAAAATGCCTGATTACGACAGCTTGGTACATGCATTAAGTATGCAGCTTAGGAATGGTTTTGTTATGTTTCATTTACTTATGCTCCAAGGTCTGGTGACAGTTAGGGGGAAAAAAAAGCTTAGTTTTCCTGTCACCAAATTAAACACACAGTACTCATTTAATGTGTTATTTCTTTTCTTCCGCTATAAATTTCCTCTGACACAAGCTATCACATATCTTTAGATATCAACTATATGGAAGCACTCCTATAAAGGTGTTGAGTGGAGACCTTGTGCGAACAAGTCATCAGGAGGTATGGATGATCCCATGATACCAGTACCCTGATGATTTTGATAGTGTACAAAACTTTTCTTTGTTCGATTAAAGTGAATGATACCAGCAGTTTTATCGTTTATTATTGCAGGCTTAACTGATTCGAATGGTTACATTTATATTGAGGCAAATGGTGGCCTGAATCAGCAAAGGACATCGGTTACTTTTTAATCTTCAGCTTTCGTCCATTTCTTTTACATATACATTTACTGTCAGTGTATTTGTTCATGATTGTATCTCATTTAATAACGTTATTGACTAATGTTCTTTACATTGTTTTTCTTGATGCATTTTAGATATGTAATGCAGTTGCTGTGGCGGGCTATCTGAATGCAACACTTTTAATCCCCAATTTTCACTTTCATAGCATTTGGAGAGATCCTAGGTTTGTTAGCACTTTTTATATTCAACTCTTTTTTTGTTACTTTGGGAATTTAAGTGCCTAATGATGCACTAGCATATATACGACTGTAAATCTTCATAGATGTTTTATTTCTGAATGATAGGAACTACTTCATCCTAATTTGATTGCGTCAAGCATCCAGAATATGTGTTCATCTAAGATAAGAATTTAGTATTTCATTACACAGGCTAAATTATCTGACTCTGGGTTTTAATTGTCCAGCAAATTCAGTGACATTTATGATGAAGATCATTTCATAAGTTCCTTGGAAAATGTTGTGCGGGTGGTTGATAAGATTCCGGAATACATAATGGAACGGTTTGACCGCAACATGACAAATGTCTACAACTTTAGAATAAAAGCATGGGCACCCATTCATTATTATAGAGATACAGTTCTCCCGAAGCTGCTTGAAGAAAAGTGAGTTGAAGCCAATTTTCCTGCTTGTTTTTATTATTTATTATCAAATAACTCCTTGGTTGTGTCATGGTAAAAATTAAATGCTGAATATTATTTTTGGATAACTGAGCTTTATATTTTGAAAGAATATGAAATTCTATTTTGCAGATGTAATATGCACTTTCTTTGGTTCCAAGTGTCTCTCTTTGTTATGATGATTGTCTGGAAGGGGACATTCTTATCGTTTTCTTTATTTGGTATGTTTTGAGTTAATGACACAGGGTTATAAGGATTTCTCCTTTTGCAAATCGATTGTCATTTGATGCTCCTCTAAAAGTTCAACGGCTTAGATGCTTGGCAAACTATGAAGCTTTAAGGTTTTCAAGTCCTGTATTGACTTTGGGAGAATCTTTAGTTGCGAGAATGAAGAAACATAGTGCAATGAGTGGTGGAAAATACATTTCTGTGCATCTTCGTTTTGAGGAGGTTTGTTTCATTTCATAGCTTGAAGCTAACTGTAATTTACCGAACTTGTGAGAGTAATTCCTTAATGTTGGTTGAATTGTACATTATATGCAGGATATGGTTGCTTTTTCTTGTTGTGTCTTTGATGGTGGAGAGCAAGAAAAACGAGACATGGATGCAGCAAGAGAGAAAGGTTGGAAAGGAAAGTTTACAAAACCTGGTCGAGTTATACGCCCGGGAATAAACAGGATTAGCGGAAAATGTCCCCTTACTCCCTTAGAGGTAATATCTTTAACTTGATTACTCCCTTAGGCTGTCGTGATATTTTGATGCGTACTACAATATCAGCTTATTTCATGTTTCTTTGCATCTTTTTAGGTCGGATTGATGCTAAGGGGAATGGGCTTCAATAAAAGCACATCTATCTTTTTGGCCTCCGGAAAGATTTACAATTCGGAGAAGACAATGGCCCCCTTATTGGAAATGTTTCCAAATTTGCAAACTAAAGAGATGCTAGCATCTGATGAGGAACTTGCTCCTTATAAGGTGTGCCCTCTTTGTGGTTTTTCGTTGTTTTCATTTACTTCTTATTTAGTGTCAATCCATTGACACAAGTTACTGCTTCTAGAACTATTCATCCAGGATGGCTGCTATAGACTACACTATTTGTCTTCACAGTGAGGTATTTGTGACGACTCAAGGTGGAAACTTCCCTCATTTTTTAATGGGCCACAGACGATACTTATACGGTGGACATGCCAAGACAATTAGGCCCGACAAGCGAAAGTTAGTGCTACTGTTTGATAATCTCAGTGTTGGGTATGTATTTATATCACTGAATAACTATTTTTTTTTCATAATCTAAATTATCACTACATCTCCTACTGTGTGGAGGAAATTGAGTCAGAGATATAATGTTATCGATCACTACATCTCCTACTGTGTGGAGGAAATTGAGTCAGAGATATAACGTTATCGATCTAGGAAATAAGAAAAAGAAACATATAGAGAAGCTAAAAATGTACCTCAGACGAAGAACAAAGGCCTTATGCACTATTATATAAGTTGAGCCAAATTAGTTTAAGTGTCAGAAAATTGAGTTGACATTGATAAGTAATCCTCAAAGAAAGTAAAGCTGGATTCGTTCTCACCAGGAATTATTTAGTTATACAATTGCTTGTTCAAATTGTTTTTGTTTATGATAAATACTAGTAAAGCTGCTTGATCCTCCTACTTTTCTCCAGATGGAAAAGTTTCAAGCGTCAATTGCTGAATATGCGGTCTCACAGTGATTCCAAGGGATTCGAGCTCAAAAAGCCAATTGACTCTCTATACACCTTTCCCTGTCCAGATTGCATGTGCCGTACAAACAAATCAGAAGTTTCTAAATCATCTTCCGGAACGTGATTTCTTGGAAAGATTCCGATGGGTGTTTTTCTGTACCTGTAATTGTGAGTATATCGAGCTGCTGACCTCCTTTAGTCTGCATTGCAATTTTTTACTCATTCCCCCTTGCATTAAATGAGAGGGTATACATACACTTTAGCTTGGGAGCTTCAAGGATGTTGTTGAAGGTCATATGGATCTGATTATTCCTGGGATTGGATTCAGAGAGTCACATGCCAGAGAAAAAAACGGGAATGACAATCTTCCTATCGCAAAAGTTACCCGAGCATTGACAGAACATTGTTTCGTATTTGCTGTCACAGCTGCTGTATCTAACAAGCTGTGGATTGACATGACATATCCCATTCATTTGCACCTGGTTTTACATTGTACAACAATGATTCAATTGTAGGATGTTTTGTACATTCAAGAAAAAATCAGGGGTGTCAATTAATTTTACTAGTTTTCTTAGTTTTCCTCACATTTCTCGCTCTCCTTGAGAATTACTTTGCATTGGAGTGATGTCTATGCTATATTTATCCTCATTCTAACAATGAGCCTTCGTGAGTTCTACTCAAATATCTTTTGCATTCTATGGTTTTGATGCAGCATGGGATCTGATATTTCCCGAACTTGGCAACCTAATACCAGTACTATCAGTACCTTGAATTGTAGGTGTTTACCATTGCCAATATCAAAGTTTTGCCTTCCTTTGAACAGGTCACCATTAGAGTTGGGCAGAGAGAAGATTCGGGTGAAAAGGAAAACTACTACTTCTAGCTCGTGAAAATAGATGAATATATATATATATATGAACAATTGAAATAGAAATGAATAATAGTTGTAAATTTACATGACACTGCATGACTAATTTAGTAGCTCTAACTATTAACATATAAACACTTAAGTACTACATCTGAAGATGAAAGACCTCAGGAAACCCAATGTGGGTTGATCGGTTGAACTACATAAAGCCGGAATGATCATAGCTTGCTTAGGGTTAAAGGTGTCCATCTTTGGAGTGGAAACAGTTTATGAGATATAAACTACTCGAGGAGCTTATTACAGGTGCAGACACCAGCAGCGGCAGCTAGATGCCATGCAGCATGTAGAAATTGAGTCTTGGGAAAGACGTCATCAGCAATGAAAAGCACACCTCCGAGCAGTGATGACATCTTATGTATGTTATGAGCCATCTTCAAGTCTGGATCTTTTAATGCTCTTTTTGCAAATACTACCTGGAAATAGTTACAAAAAGTTTCCCTTTTAGTATATATAGCACGATCATAAACAGTAGAAAATGCGTTTAAGTGGCAACATGATTCGTCCAAGAGTTCAGAATGAAAAACTAAATGAAGAGGACTACTCTGCAGTTGACTTTTATTCTGTCATAATTTTGTACACAATACACAATACCGAACTCAGTGAAAATTCAAACTCAAGATCGAGAAAGGACAGAGCTTATAGGAATTTTTTGGTGAAGGAAAGAATCTATTTTTCCCTATAGAGTATCCACTAGTGGGGGGGTAATTTTTTACCTCCATCATCCCTGTGTGGACAGCTGAAACCATCAAAGGCTGGAAAGGAAGAATAACTGCAGATGCTGCCATCAGCAACTTTGGATTCTCGCTTCTGACGGCCCTTGACAGACACTGCAAAAGTGTTTTCAGGATTTAGGCTAAATACAGTTTAAAGCAAATCAATTTCCTTGTTTCAATAGTTCAATATATCAATATATAGTTTCATAATTCATGTGTCATGATTGATTGAGTTAATGTCTTGAAAGAAGAATCCTACATCTGACTGAGGAAGATGTGAACGTTCAGTTGAAGAGTGAATGTCATTAGGAAAGAACGAGAAATGTAATAAGTAACACAAACAACACTATTTTAATGAGTTTGATTTTGATGAATTAACTTTGGCATCAATATAACAGTTTGAAGCAACATATTCGAAAGAAGAAGACAAATAAATCAGAGAAGTGATTGGTCAGGATAATGTTTTTCAGTTCAAACTTACTACTGTTGCTGTGGCTATCATGGTGTAGTCAGCCCATCGTAAAAATTTTCTCATATTTCCTCTTGAACAATGATACAAACTTGAGGCGATTCCAACACCAATCAGAGAATTTGCATACAGTCTCGTATTCAGATTCTTCCTGTATTTGGAACAGCAAACAATCTGATATCATTAAACATGCAAGATTAATATTAATTTCCATCAAGTGAATACGAAAAAGAATTACCTTGGGGCCTGCAATCCAAGAGCAATAAAAGGAAGTGAAGTAAGCACATTAGCAACTGTTTCAGCTAGACTCTGATCACCTACCAAGAAGGGAAAACGTGTGAGCAGATATATTTTGTTTCCATACAAAGAGGTCAGAATGTATGCGCTGAAGTATCAGTCGATGGCAGTCCGACCCCAAAAATCCAGGATTTCTCTTTTACCATGAAGATTACACTGGTGGATTGGCCTCAGACATGATGGTCTCTGCTGCCATACTCGTCTGTAGAATAAGAAAACAATAGATTATCACCAGTGGCATCTTTTCAATTGTGCTTTCAAAACTGTGAAATGGGTCACGAGGATTTAAAAAGACAAAATGTTCATAACAATAGAATATTTGCAACCATATATGGTGATTGGCAAGGTTTCAATTTCACTCACTGCATTGATATCAGCTGGTTCACCCCGATTGCTGAACTTTCATAGGTCGACTTGGGAAAATTCTCACAGTGAGTAATTTCCTCCAGAGAAAATGGTGAATGAGGCACCACATGCACGCCATGGACACCTTCTAGGGCTTTACCAGAGTTCGAAGTACTCTGGGAACTCATAAATAAATTCAGCAAGAAAATGGTGAATTTGGTTGTTTTCCAGCAAGAAATTGCTGGAATCAGTTAGTCGAAACGTGTCAGAGGCAAGTGAATATACTGCTTGATTATCTGCCAATGAAAAACAGTAGCATCATTTTTCAACTTGGGAACAGCAAAAGTACATTTTATAGACTCTAAGCTTTGATTGAGCCTGAACTGAACAAGAAAATTATT
>JAYMTB010001037.1:0-11845 GCA_036897585.1 Francoa sonchifolia
GTAATATCAGTATTTAGAAGCAAGACAATGAAGTTGCACACAACCAGAAGCTGGGATTTCATGGGTCTTACCTTGGATACCATATCCAAACAAGCGCCATTGCCATTGCCATTGCAGCAACCCTGTGAATGTGGTGACGATGTAGTTGTTGGAATCCTCGATACAGGTCTATTTTCAATTTCATACCAAAATACTGTTACTTTCAAAGTTCCCTTTTTTTTCAAATTTCTCTTTCCAACTTTTTATGTCCCTCTCTTTCCATTTTCTTGCCACATGGCATTTGGTCAAAGAAGGGTGGTCAATGATAGTAGAATTTATTACGAATATAATAAGCCTTATGTTAAACAGGATCTTGAGATTTATTAAATCATGATATAGCAGGATGCTTAAAACTGTGTCATATTGTATAATTTTGGTGCAGTGGAGCGGTAGTTATGATCATCAAACTTTTCATTTTTATTTTAAGAATTAGATAAAAATCTGCATGGACCAAAGATATCATTCCCTTTGGTTTTGAAACTTCACATTTTTAGTCTGAAATCATATATATATATATATGTGATCATTATGGCCTATTTTTCTGCATACTTACTATGGTTACAATTTTGTCATAAGTATGCAATCATTTTGATAATTCAATAGAAACTATGTGTCTGAATGTTCACTCATGTATCTCTTTTTATTGATGAAAAGGCATATGGCCGGAATCTGATAGTTTCCGGGATGATTCCAGAATGGGGCCTGTTCTTTCATCATGGAAGGGAAAATGTGTTAAAGGTGAAAACTTTGACCCCAAAAAAGCATGCAATAGGAAACTGATCGGTGCTCGTTACTATCTTGAAGGATTTGAAAGACAATATGGGGCATTAAACACAAGTGGGAATGCTGAATATCGATCAGTTCGTGACTTCCTAGGTCATGGAACACATACAGCTTCAACAGCTGTTGGATCAGTAGTCAGTGATGCAAGTTTTTTTGATCTAGGGAAGGGAACTGCTAGGGGTGGAGCCCCTATGGCTCGACTTGCTATGTATAAAGTATGTTGGGGCCTAAATTCTGATGGAAAGTGCACTGAAGCTGATGTACTAGCAGCTTTTGATGATGCTTTGCATGATGGTGTTCACATCATATCTGCTTCCTTAGGTGTACCACCGCCTTTGGCTCCATTTTTTGCATCAGCTGCTGCTATTGGATCATTTCATGCAATGCAACATGGTGTGACTGTGGTATTTTCTGCTGGTAATATGGGGCCAGACCCATCCCTTGTACAAAATGTTGCACCATGGTCCATTTGCGTGGCTGCTTCCACTATTGATCGCAGTTTTCCGACCCAGATAACAGTAGGCAATAATGACATTACTATCATGGTACATAATTCGATCTCTTAGAAAATATATGGTTTCAGATTCAAACTGTTTGACATTAATAGAGTAATTGGACTGTTTGTTCAGGGAGAGGGCTTGAGTACCACAAAGATTAAAGCAAATTTGGCTGATGCATCCATTTATTTTGTTAATGGGTAACATCTCTCTCTCTCTCTCTCTCTCTCCCTCTCTCTCTCTCTCCCCCCTCTCTCTCTATCTCTCTCTGTTTCTAACTTAATATTAACATTTGGTATTAATTCATTTTGCATTTAGGATTTGCACGACGAAGAATTGGATAGAATCAAGGTCAGCTTCAGGGAAGGCAGTGTTATGCTTCTCCATAATTGGATTTATAACAAGTGATATAGCAGAAGAAGCAGTCAAGATGGCCAATGGAGCTGCTCTAATCTTTGTTGAGCCATTGACAAGACAGATTGCTGATGTTGACATCATCCCAACTGTTCGTATAGACATGAATCAAGGAACCAAAATCCAACACTTCCTTGCTCAATCTGCCATGTACGTCTCACCCTTTAGCACATCAACATGCACATGTGACATTAACTCACTCGTAATTATAACATTCTTGTGCATTTTGAAGTCTCCCAGAAGTGGAGATATCAGCAAGTAAGACAACTATTGGAAAGGTACCTGCCCCTACAGTTGTATATTTTTCTTCGAGAGGCCCAAGTGCCATTTCCCCTGATATTCTCAAGGTACATTATATTCACTTATTTTTCTCAGTCGTATAAAGTTTATAAATTTTTTTGTATCACTTTTATGTACTAATTGCAGGCGGACATAAGTGCACCGGGTATCAACATATTAGCAGCATGGCCTCCCAATACTCCACCAACTTCATATCCCGGTGATAACCGCTCTGTGAAATGGAATTTTCAGTCAGGCACATCAATGTCATGCCCACATGTGTCCGGAGTAGTCGCTCTAATCAAATCATCACACCCTGACTGGTCTCCGGCTGCCATTAAATCTGCTCTCATGACAACAGCTTACAATCAAGACACAACACTTGATAATATTCTCGCGGGCGGATCAATGGAAGTTTCCGACCCTTTTGATATTGGTGCCGGACACATAAACCCGCTAAAAGCATTAGACCCCGGACTTATTTATGACATGAAAACAAGTGACTACATATCATTTCTGTGCAACATTGGTTACACACAAGAACAGATAAACAGAATAGTTGTGCCCAATCCATGGCTTGACACAAGCTGCAAGCAATCGTACAAAAGCAATGCAAACATAAATTACCCATCAATCACGACTTCGAATCTTCATTCAACTATGACTATCAAAAGAAGTGTTCGTAACGTGGGGAAGTCGAAAACTGCATTATATTTTGTGAAAGTTGTTAGTCCGGATGGAGTGGATGTGGTGGTTTGGCCTCGAATTCTAATATTCTCGCCATTCATACAAGAAATGACATACTACGTGACAATGAAACCGAAAAAGATATCTCAAGGGAGGTATGATTTCGGAGAAATAGTTTGGTCAGACGGATATCATAACGTTAGGAGTCCATTGGTTGTGATGGTGAACACTACTAGTACTACTCTTTAAGGTTTTATATGTGTTTGAATTTGAGCATTGTTATGGATAAATATATGATTGTGAAGCCTTTTTATTATGTATTTTTTCAATATTGACAAATATACATCCAAATCATTACATGGGAAACTACACATTTGTAGCAAGGATAGAAGGCTTTTCATGCTGTGCATCCAACATCTCTTAATGGTACAAAACATTAAAGAAAATTATATGATATTTTAGTATGAATTTAGATTTTTATAAAATCCACACTTCATAAAATTAATCAATTATATAATGAAAATGGATAAAAGGAAGCGTGGCCAGCGTAGCACCCAGAACCATGTGACCGCCAATTGGATCTGAGATCCGGCGGTATAAAAGATGGCACGTGGCGTAAAATGAATAAAAAACGGAGCGGTACAAAATGACCCGCGGGTGAGAGAGGAAATAGGGATAGAGAATGGAGCCGTGGTGGTATTTGAATCACGCGTTTGAGGATGAACAAAACCCTTGTGTTCCCCCAAAACCCTTGGCGGCTGCTTCTTCTCCTTCTTTCCTTCCTTCCTTCCTTCCTTCCTTCCTTCCTTCTTCAAATCGAACCCTTCTCTCTCTCTCTCTCTCTAAAAATCTCCCTCCTATTTTTCGATTCCATTTGAGATCCCAACAAGATCCATCTTTTATCCCCGTTGTTGCTAATGGCTACCGTCCCTCCTTCCGATCGTATCCTTTTTTCATTCATTTCGTTTTCAATATATCTGTTTTTTTGCTTCTGGATCTGTCTATAGGTTATTGTGTATGAGTTATATGTATATAGATCTGTTTAAGATGCGTCTATGGTGTTCATTCTATTTGCTTTCTCTTCTTTTCTGCTTGTCTAGGGATTTTGTAATCATATGATGCTATTTGTCTTTCAGACTTTGGATCTGTTTTACTTTGATGTGGTGTTTTGGATGGTTTGGTATATTTTGTTTTCCACTGATGGATATGTTTGTGAATTATTGTTATTCCTTGCCTTGTCCAGCATATTTGATTTTTCCTTGACCTTTTTGCTTTGTAAAGAAACTGCAGATTTTCTGCAGAAGTTATCTTTAGATTCACAAACAAAATCCTTGGAAATTCAAGAACCTGCAGCCATAAAGGTAGTTAATTGGTGCCTTTAAAGTGGCTGAGGGTATTACTTGATAGTTTTTCATTGCTCATCTACTTATTTTGTTTTTAATTTGAACCTAATGTCTTTTATTACCTGTTAAAGAAACTACTATTGGTAAAAAATCGATTTTTTGGTATGCTTGTACATGTCTTATGTAAAAGCCAATTGACATCCTGCAAATGATTTTTTATTCGATTACAGTGAAACTGTCCAAAGGCTTAATAGGTCTTCAAAGAATAAAATTTCTTTTAGTTTTTCTTGGTTAAAACAATGCTTTAAAGTTGATTTTATCTTTTGTGTAGTCGACTGCCAATCAATTTGGGTCTGTTGATACCGGAAATGCAGCAAATGGTCAGATCCAGTCATTTGAGCGTTCTGTGACCCCGTTGCTACAGGATTTCATGGATCCAACAATGTGTTACCTCCCTAATGGTTACCCATCTACTGCTTATTATTATGGAGGTATGCTAATTAAGAAAATTTCCTCTGCAGTCAACAAAATTTGGCTCCAATTACTTGCGAATTCAAACTGTTCCTGAATACAAAAAGATAATTGAATAATTAATTAATTGGTACTGTGTTATTTCATTGGATTAATTTTAGTGAAATGGTGTTTGTACTGTATTGATGTACTAGTAAATTTTTGTAGGCTATGGCGGGACTGGTAATGAGTGGGATGACTACTCACGATATGTAAATCCTGGTGGAGTTGAGATGACTACTGTAAGTCATTCTTATTTGTCAGTAATGGCTTTTGTTTATATTGCAATTTTGGCATATAAGGTTTTCTATCATATTATAAAAATGTTAATATAATTCAAATAGTTATATTTATTTACAAATACTTTACTTTGCTTGTTGCAAATTTACAGGGAGTTTATGGGGATAGTGGGTCTGTTTTATACCACCCTGGATATGGGTATCAGCCATACGCCCCATACTCTCCAGCTACTTCACCAGTTCCAACCATGGGAAATGATGGGCAGCTATATGGGCCTCAGCACTACCAGTATCCTCCCTATTTCCAGCCCCTGACCCCAACTAGTGGGCCGTACAACCCTTCTGCAGCTGCACCTTCACAAGGAGATGTGTCAAACACTATGGGTGCTGATCAAAAGGCATTGCCTGCTGATTCGGCTAATGGGAAGGGAAATGGCGTCGCAAATGGTGGTAGTGTTAAGGGAAGTACTAATGCAGTTCCTTCAAAACCTTCTTATCAGAACACATCTTTCAATTCAAGTGGGTCCTATGGAAGAGGCACTATATCAGAGGGTGTCACTGGTCCTGGTTATCAGGATCCAAGATTTGGTTTTGATGGGGCTCGATCACCTACCCCCTGGTCTGATGGCTCATTATTTTTAGATGGACAGTCCAGACCCATGAATAGCACTGCCGTCCCATCTTCATTCTCAAATACCAGCAACGCGCCATCTTCGAGAAATCAGAATCTGCGACCAAATTCTCATTATATGGTATGCACGAGTCATTTTTCATTCTTTGGGTATTATTTTATGCTTGTAGATATATTGGAGATTGTGCTTTGAGAGTGAAACTTATTATGGTGATGGAACTGACTAAAATGTCAATGCACATGATCAGCATGGCTTTGTTTGTTTAATAATTTAATTACGAGAAATCTTAAAAATCAACTCATCTGGTGTTATTGAATGTGTAGATAGACCCATAGGTAATACTGAAAGAACTGGTATGTTTGTTCTAGATTTTTATTTGTTTGGTTTTTGAAACATATTTGTTCCCTGATCTTGTGTTTTATTGTTAACCCCGTAGAATTTGCACCACCCAAGACCAATATCTGCTATGGGATCTGCAAATGGGTTTATGAATAGGTTGTACCCAAACAAGTTCTATGGTCAGTATGGAAACACTCTTGGATCTGGTGTGGGCTTTGGATCTGGTGTGGGCTTTGGATCTAATGGCTATGGTTCTCGGACCAGTGGACGAGGGTGGTTTGCTGTGGACAACAAGTATAAACCCAGAGGACGAGGAAATAGCTACTTTGGTTATGGTAACGAGAACATGGATGGTTTGAACGAGCTGAATAGAGGACCTAGAGCCAAGAGCTCTAAGAATATTAGGGGACCTGTCACTTTGGCAGTTAAAGGTCAGAACATTCCATCCAATGGAACTAATGATGAGGAAAAGGATGAGACTAATTTGATTCTGGACCAGAAACATTACAACCGAGCTGATTTCCCTGTAGAATATGCAAATGCAAAGTTCTTCATTATCAAGTCATATAGTGAGGATGATGTCCATAAGAGCATCAAGTACAATGTTTGGGCCAGCACACCAAATGGCAACAAGAAACTTGATGCATCGTACCAGGAGGCTCAAGAAAAATCTGGCGGCTGCCCTGTATTTCTCTTCTTTTCGGTGAGCATTTGGACACATGGATACCTAATGTTTGTTTTGACCATGGCCCTTCACTTTTAACAATTCTTGTTGAACTGTTCTCTAGGTTAACACTAGTGGGCAATTTGTTGGTATGGCGGAAATGACAGGGCCAGTTGATTTCAACAAAAATTGCGAGTATTGGCAACAAGATAAGTGGAATGGTTGTTTTTCTGTTACGTGGCACATTGTTAAGGACGTGCCGAACAGTCTATTGAAGCATGTTACACTTGAAAACAATGAGAATAAACCTGTCACTAACAGTCGGGACACTCAAGAGGTAGAATTATTTTGAAGAAGTATAATCTTGTTTTTTTCCCTCCCCATATTTGTTAAGCATGCTTCTATGGGTTTGTGTAGGTCAAGTTAGAGCAGGGACTTAAAATGATTAAAATTTTTAAGGATCACTCAAGTAAAACCTGTATTTTGGATGATTTTGGGTTTTATGAGAACCGCCAGAAGACCATACAGGAGAAAAAGGCTGAGCAACAACAGTTGCAGAAACAGGCAAGAATTTTTTATGTTTCGCCTCATTTAAGGCTCTGCTAGCTATTCGTCTATCTTATTTGCTTGATTTTAATAATGCATTTTTTTTACTCAACCTTCATTGTTGTTCCCCTTGTTAACTCAATAGACTTCGGTGTTTACAATGCAGGTGTGGGATAAAGCGGCCACAGATGAGAAGAAAGAGGAAGCAAAGGGTGAACTGAAAGCTCAAAAGTCAGCGGAGGGTGTCTGCGATCTGATTGAGGAACCTATCCAAACTACTGAGACTAATGGGGACATGAAGCTTTCGGAGAACGGCTCAGTTGCGAGAAACGTAGAAGCCCCAAAGGGTGCTAAACCAGCTTTAGTGTTAGAGAAAAAGGTAGTACCAAATGGTGTTGCAAATGGATGCTAATTTTTAGCTGTGGTTGGCAGTCTGGAGTGGCAGATAATAGCTTCTTTCAAGGGCTTTATCAAAATTGATACAATAGGCATATAGAAGAAACCACTGCTCCCAGAAGCTGATTTAGGCAGGGGGACTGCTGTGTAGGAAGCATTCAGTGTGCATGGTGAGCGTAGACAGTATGAAGCCCCATTTTTCATTGTGACAGATCTGCTTTTACAATCATTAGCTCCTAACAGGGTTTTGGTTTTCTTATTTCTTTCTTTTTTATTCTGTTTTCGGTTTTGGTCTTTAGAAGTCTGGGTTTAGCAGAATTTCTCCCTCAGTAGCCTTTACAATGGTTCTTTTTTTCCCTGATTTTTTTGTTGTTTTCCATTTAGCTGGTTTGGCCTTTTTCTATCTTGTAAATCTAGAGCTTTAAAGCTTTGCTTGTATTTGTAAGGAGCTAGATACAAGGTGGGAATTTATTACAATATAGCTATTTCCCTGGAAAAAAAAGGATTGTTTCTGTACGAGTGTTATCACTGACTTTAAGTGTTTCAGTTAGTTGTTTGCATGACTCTCTCACTGTATGTTATAAAATAATTGCAAGGACAACAATCATTTAGTGCAACTAAATTGTTACATGATGATTCCTTCAATCTGATTAATTAATTATTCTTCAAGGAGAGTTTAAGAATCCAGTATATAATGTTGTTTTCATATGCTACATGCAAACAAAAAAGGGAAGATTGTAACACTAATTGATCCCAATCTAAATCAAATGCAGAGTCTCAACTTAATTTCATCTGCAGCCACCAAAAGGAATGGTGCACAATCTCCTTCAGTATTTACACTTCAGTCCAGGCTCATCAGTTGCATTGTTAGTGTCTCAAACAATGTGGCTGCTTTCCCATATCTGTCATCAAAGTACAAATGCACATCATCATATACATTACTATGCAATTTCCTGAAAAGGCAGAAAAAAAGAGTTTATTATATTACCATTGTTGATTTTTCCTGAACTCAGTAAGGACTGGATATATGTTCTCAAAGGCAGTGTAGGTCTCATCTCTCACCTGAAGAGTTGATTATAGAATCAGATTGATTAAATTGATAATATAACCTTTCGAATACAACATAAATTCTCAGATATGAATACAGGACTCAAGAAAGGTGTTCTTACCTTAGCTCCTGTAAGAACAATTTTTCCTGACACAAAAATAAGTAGCACAATTTTTGGTTGTTTCATCCGATAGATCAAGCCTGGGAATAGCTCTGGTTCGTACTAAACCATCACAAATGTAAGAGACATTAGATACACGAGCGACAAATTGGCCAAACATTTAGAACTTCCGCCAAATACAAAATCTCTCGCCAAAACAAGAAAACGTAAAAAGAACTTCACGAAACGTTTATGAATTGCTCATTAGTTATCTTCAAGGTCAAAGTTTGGTATTCATGAAAAATTGCATCACAAGGGCTGTATAGAGTATGAAAATACATGTTTACACATTGGTGGTGTATAAACAGAAACTCCCAAAGAAACCTTGCATGCAAATCAATTCCCCCATCATAGTCGGAATAATTATTTAAAAAAAAAAACTTATGGTTCAAAGACATGTAACATCTGATGAAAAAACGTAGATAAAATGCTCTTACACTTGAGAAAGCACCATGGGAATATGCAAGACCTTCAAGCCTTATTGGAAATTTAACATCACAAGAGCCAACTATGTTCTGAATCTTAAAATCCTGCAGTACATAACAAACCAAAAATGGGTTGACAAAATATGGTGTGAGAAATACATGGATAATAGCTGAACTAAAGGTAGGAACTGTCAGATAATACAACCAAGTGTCAGAAGAGTGAGAGGTGAAACAAACCTTGAACTTAGCTGGAAAACCAAGTTTCTGAATAATTCGAGCATACTGGCAAAAACAAACAAAGATGAAATTATATGAAACAAGCTCTTTATCTTAAGATAGTACTGCAATCTACTAGAGATTTAGATAGAGAGATGTAATGAAGCTAGTAACAATGTAAAGTCATCTTCCTTGCTACAATATATAAAGTTGTGATCAATAATCACAATGTTGGAAAGGATCCATACTACAGGCTTCTTCAACCAGCCAAGCTGTGCTGGCCGGTCTTTTTAACACATTTAGTCCAAGTCAAAATACAAATGATGTATTGATTAAATATAGAAAGGCATTTAACTACCTTTCGTGCAGCTAACTTTGACTGTTGTTCGCTCTTAGCTCCAGTACAAACCTAAACAGAGGTAAAAGAAGCTTTGAAACATCATTAAGAAAAAAAATGGAAAGTTCTATAGGAAGTTTTTTTCATGGTCATCCATACCACTGTATATCACTACATCTAAACTTACCATCTTTCCAGAAGCAAAAATAAGTGCTGTAGTTTTTGGGTCCCTTATCCTCATAATGACAGCAGCGAAACGCTACAAGAACATTACCAACCAGATTAATATACATTGTATGTATGTACCAAAATGCTATTTCACATTGTATCTTTTGTGCTCCACATAAAATGCACATGTTAGATTGGAGTGAAACATGGCAAGACATTATTGGTGGCACGTGTCACAATCCGCAGCATTTCCAGTTACTATATCAATCAACATAACTAACCTTGGGATTGTATTCAGCATTACGTGCTTGCAATGCAATCGCCTTAAGATCTAACTTGCAATCCAAATTCACCGTCGATACAATATTCCTGGACACAAAATCACCACCTTGTTAATTATCATAACCTGCCTAAAATAATCACAACTCTCACTTCTAACTAGTTCATAAAAGATTGCAGTTTCTTGACATGTCATAGTTTGAGCAAGTGCTTAAATTGCTGAAAACAATAAAGTCATAGAGATATTGCAAATGTTGAAATTGTGTTCATGATCAATAAGGAAAGTACAGCAACTAAAGGTAATTATAGATTGCTTATATAGCATTAGGAAACAGATCAATATTTTACTTTATGCGATATGCACCTCGAGCTTGAGCTCAAGTACATTCTCATGTTCTGGGTCCTAAGTCTATATAAGAGAAATATCAGGATTGGGTACCACGAGTGCACAAAATTCAACTTTCTGTAAAGAGCTACAAAAGGGAACATGTGAAATTCACATAACCATAACAGACATTTAAGTTAAGGAATATGTTCAATTGGCAAAGCTATACATAATTCAAGTATAACTGGAATATGTTGGTCACAAAAACTTCAAATTTTCTAGTGGGATTGTTTCATATCAATAAATAGCGCCCAGGCGATGGTGCACACATACACCATTGGTTTCAACCCCCAACATAATCCAACCATATTGTATCATGCATGAACACTATTAAAGACACCATGTCCACAACATCGTCTTTTCACTTGCAAAATAGTGGGCTACTTTGAGCGTGCAAGATAATAGAGGGGATTGGGACCCAGGGGTCTTACTGGAGAGTGGGGACGATTCCAGAAGGGTGCTTGGAAAGATCAACTGGTTGGCTCCCTTCTACTCCTTGTTCCGCCATATTAATCTTGTGTTTATCGTGGATCTCCTTGCCTCTAGTATAACAAAAAAGAAGACAAAATAACAAGTTATGTACAAATCAATACAAGCTAGCTTTCCGCCCAAGGGGAAGGGCGCGGCGGAAAATCGACTATTTAGTTCAGAGGAAACAGAAGAGGGCTATACGCAAGGTACTAGATGGGTTTCTTTTTCCTATATGAAAGAAGATGGGCGAACAAAAAACAGTGAAAAACTCAAAAAAGTTGCCGTGTGGCATAAAGCGATCCAATAGGCAGCAGGGAAACGATGAGGTCGTTATGGACACAAAGAACAGAAATCAAACAGTGG
Source organism: Francoa sonchifolia (assembly GCA_036897585.1). Classification (NCBI taxonomy): domain Eukaryota; kingdom Viridiplantae; phylum Streptophyta; class Magnoliopsida; order Geraniales; family Francoaceae; genus Francoa; species Francoa sonchifolia. Next base: position 11,221 of record JAYMTB010001037.1, read on the forward strand.
ATCTAACAATACAAAAAAGAGATGAAGTTGTGGAAAGAAGAGGGATCGGACCTTTGGTGTGATAGAGTTAGGGTTTGTGTGATCGAAGAGCAGAGTCGGTTGAAATTGATGGAGAAATCCGGAGGGAGATAGAGAGAGCGGGAAAGTTTATGAAGAAGGGTGGCTTAAATATGGGATGAGGATTGAGAATTTTGTATTGGGAGGTTATAAAGGGGAGGAAGAGAGAGAGATCAGAGAGGGATTTTGATTGTGTTGGGCGGAATGATCTGAGGGGAGAGCTTTTGGAGGAGGGGAAGATAGGTCAGCAGCTTTATATATCACTTCCAATAATACCCCTCTCTCCGTGTTGAACCCATCCATGCAACTGGAGGGTATCAAGGGAATGTGAAAATGGAGTTGATTTCTTTACAGCCCACCTGCTCACACATGCATCACAGCCAATGCTCACTTGCCACGTATCACATGTCTATAATTATATTTATTTATAGGCTTATTTACTTTTTAATCAAAATTAATTTTTTTATAAATTAAATTATAATCCCATAAAAAATTAGGTTAAATTTTTTTATTTTGATAATCAAATATTTTTATTTAATATAATTTTCATAAAATTGCTAAATCAATA
>JAYMTB010001038.1:0-11843 GCA_036897585.1 Francoa sonchifolia
AAGCATCCTATTACTGACGTGGCATAATAATTATTGGTATCAAAAATAATTTGTTTTCTAGCCCCAAAAACCCCAGAACTTTTCACACAATGCCAAATATATCCCAACTGAGCTTAATAGTATATTCCTCCCTAAGACAAGACCATAAATGTTTCATTCAACTTAGCTGTTTATAAATTAATTAAAATGTAGAAAATTTGGTTTGTGTTTTTGACAACTTGTCAATTTTATATTATATAATTAGTTTGATATTAAATTTGGACTTCTTTATGCTAATGTGTTAATGATTTTGAATTTCATTTAATGTATCCATACCACACCACGAAGAAATGGACGTTTCGAATCATGTCTAGACCATCTGGTATCACTATATAGCGACATTTCGGTTATGTCTATACCATCTAGTATCACTATATACAGACTACTTTGTATTGAAAATTATTTTAAACCCATTCGATATTAATTTTGAACAAAAAGATTTACTTGAAAATTTTACTCACAAATTTTCCTAATATTCGATTAAGACTTCAAAATCAATTCCTAAAATCAATATTAAACATAGACTTCAGCGCAGTTTGAGATTGATTACAGAATAGTAATTTCCGAATTTTGAAATTTTTCCAAAAATTATCTTAAAATCTAGGAATATCAATTACAAACGGAACGTTTAAATCATATCATCATCATCATAGGAGACCAAGGAAGAGTTTGGTATTAATACCTAAAAACTAAAAAAGTTAGTTCATCAAAAAATTGGAAAGATCAACTCAAACTCGGTACAATTGTATCCTTCAATGTTATCATCTTCCTATCACATTTAAATGACTCCACATTTACTTCAATACGATACTAAATTGCGTATAGGCAAAAACATATGTTACATTCAAAAATTAGTAAAATGGGAGCAATTAGTGACAGTAGATCTACACCACATACATATGTTTCAAGAAGTCCAATAATTAAAACCCCACTTAAATTATATATGCAAACCAAAATGGCAGAAACGGCTATCCACTTAATGCTAAGTCAACTCTCTCAGCACCATCTGAAACCGTTTCTTAAATCAGCACTCAACATATATTCATAAGACCATCTTAGCCTTTCAATCAAAACTTTCAAGATCTAAGCATGGAGTCATCTAGGCATATATTCATCAATCGGGTATAAGTATGAGGCCGACACAATTATACCGACAGTATGCATAACATATAATATACCCCACATCATATGTTACGATGGAGACATAATAAACAGTTAAAAAGATTGAACGAAATGTAAACTAAGATAGCATAAGAATGTTCACCTGGCAATCTCGGGGCAATTTGGTTGATCAGCATAGTAGATGTGAATTTGCAAAATCTTGGAGGGCAATTTTGCCATAAAAAGAACTAATTTCCGAGTTTTGGCTGTATCTTCGCAATGGTGTTGCCAGATCATGTATTAAAGGACTTCATACCTGCCTACATTAGCAATCAAAATCAACCCAAACCTGCTTCCTCTGCTAGCTGAAATCAAATTCTCTGGCTCTTTTCTCATCATGGGGATTCAAAATCACAGGCTTCTACTTCTTATCTTCGTGATCATACTCACAATTGGCCAGCTCTCAAGGTGCCGCGCCATCCCCAGGACAAGCGAAAAATCTGAAGGACACGTAAAGCCAGAATTCTTTTCGAATTCCCCGTGGTATTTCCCTGCAAAAGTTCCTGATGGATACAGCAAAAAGGAAACTGACCCAGTTTATGAAGTTACTAAGCGAGTGGTTCCAGGAGGGCCAAACCCACTTCACAATTGATTAGCCTTTTTTTCAAATTTAGAAGTTTTTAGTTTTCATATACATGAATCTCTTATTCACTTTCTAAACATAGATGTATAATAGATACAGTCGATAAAGAATGTCGATTGAAGTTTTTGATAAAGATGAAATTTGTACTGTATTTCACACTGAAAATTGTGAAGCATGAAACTGTAATTGCACAAAATGCATCAATTTTAGTCATTAAAACTGCCTGAATTCTCTCTTTTCCAGCAGGATTGCACTGTGACCAGGTTGAACAGTGGTTAGTGGGGAGCTAGAAGTAAATAAATTGAATGCTATTATCATCTACTAATTATAGTCAACAGTAAGATAAATATAATATTAAAGGTAGAAACATGGATAATTGAACAACATGTACAATCTATATATCGCCAATCAAGTTGGTTTTAGTCACATCTCGTGAGTATATTTTGAAAGAACTGCGTGAAGAAACTGCCAACTCAGTTGACTTAAGTATGTTACCAGTAGCCTGAAAATTCGGGCAAATACACATAAGTACAAATATTGTATATGTGATACCCGTGTAAGTAAATTATTTTACATCATTGATAGCAATTCAGATGAGCGAAGTTAGCAACCAATTCAGCACAATAGAACAATATAAATTAGTGTTCTCAATGGAGAAATTTCTCATTACAGAAATTAATATTGAAATGAGATTAAATCATGAAGGAGAAGGGGAAAAGTAGAAATACTCTCATATGGTACATCTTTTCTCTATCATTTACTTTGAGATGGCCTGATCAGATTGTTTTGAATTATCCAACACAAAGTTGCGTTTAAACAAAGATTTAATAGAAGAGACGTGTTAGTACCTGGTACTGGTCCTGAAGCAAATACATAGATAACCATTTAATCAAACACTGTTTTGACCTCCAACAGCTCACGGCAACATATTCATTGTGCACCATATCTGTAGATCTTGAGTTACAAATATAAATAATTATGAAACTCCCAATTGTTGAGAGATGCAAAAAGAATCTGGAACAGAAAAAGGGGAATTGGGGATTCACCTACATGCTTGTTCTCAAAAGGCAGAACAAAAAGCAAGACTTCGTCAATTTAATAGCCCTGCAAGAATTTTCAGTTAAAATGTAAGATGTGCATATCATCAAACTGCGCCTCAGGTTAAAGGAAAAGAGCAACAAACAATAAAATAAAGAATGCTTACTACATAATCTCTGTGCCCACTGGATCAACAGAAACATAAATCGAAAGTGTTTTGCGGGTGATTGGATGGAATTTAGATCTCCACATCTGCTTTCACAAATTTAGAGATATTTCAGGCTTTTGCAGTCCAAATAGTTTAAACATTGGATTTATAAATTGAGTTCAATGCAGGGTCTTGTGTTCTAGACTCCTTCATGAAGACAAATTGGCAGCAGCTAGTGTCACCAACGGAATAAGGATACAACTTAATGATATTTAGACATTCAATATTTCCTTCCTTTAGCGACAGCTAGTATCTCAAACAGAAGCCTTACTTTGTTCCAACTATCTAGAAACACTTTGGGTGCTTTGTCAATTATATCTGAAACTATGAGAGATTCGAAGAGCTGATTGTACTAGCAGCACCTCATATTGGCCAAGAATTGTTAATAACAAATCATAGAAGATAAAAAACACAACTGAAAGAATTCAGTACAATGGCATAAAAATCATTTTCACATGAAGATATCTGCACCACAACTATCGATGCAGAGAATGTCAACCATGTAAAAGCTGCCAATTGAAAACTTATAAACTCCTATGCATGTGTACTTATAGGAAGAGGTGAACAAGAATCAAGAAACATCTTATATATGTAAAAATCAATAGCTTGTGCTTCTTACATCTTTGTATTCTGTGCTGCCCTCAAATATCTCAAAGGCCTCAACTGGGAAAAAAGAAGAAGAAAACAGATAAAGGGATCAACAAAAAAGGAGGGAGGGACCAAATGATGAAATATTGAGGAAAAGAGAACTCACTAGACCGAAATCTAATTACTACTCCATGTGTGTATTCCCTGTTGTAGATGTTAAAATTCAAACCTGATAATGAGAATCCAATACTTATGAGAAACCAAATACTATGTTTCTCTTCCCTGCTGAGTTGTGAGGAACTAAGTGCAAACTATGATCTGTTTCCAGTTTGAATAAATGTCTATGACATGCTTATGGAGGAACATCAAACATCCTAATAATTAAGTACTTTCAGCTCTAACACACCTTGAGTAGATTGGACAATTAAGGATGGAAATTCTTTTGTCAATCTTTCCAGAGAAGTCATTGCATCTTCTACAAGTCCAGTATATGCATCATCAACAAATGCAATCAAAAGAATATACTCCACACCATAGTTGAACTCCTGTGATCAAAGTGATTGACAATTCATCAGAGATTTACTACTACGAAAAAACTCATAGAAAATATGCATAAGTGATAGGAAAAGTTGAAAATTTAATTTCTGTGTCACTTAAAATGTATAAAAGTAAATGCACAAGCAAAGAATATTCAAACTTCCATTTCTAGATCTCAATGAATTGCTGCATTCATGACTAGCAAATGGCTTGTAGAATATTCAAAACTTTTCAGCACTGAAGCCTAGAAGTTTGAATACCCATTACTCACAAGCAAAGAGTTTTCATTCCATTTAAAAAATCAAAGTTAATCCCATGTTACTTCCAACCTCTCCTTTTCTAAATATAGGAAGAATGTCGTTTTCTACTTGAGATTCATAATCCACGTTAATTAACTCCTGCAAATACAAAGCAAATGCAAGCCCAATAAGGCATGAACATTAAGTGATTGAATATGCAGCTTATTTGGTAGGAAACTGGACAGAATGAAAGTTTAAAGTAACTGAGTAGGTGTTTACATGTTGGCGCATACATGGCAGTAAGGCATTACATGCTCCTTAAGAACTCTGAGGTAAAAAGGGTTCTCGTAAAACTTCAAAAGGTGCTCCTTTCTTTGAAATCGCATGTAAACAGCATGCGTATAATGAATCTTCTGGTCAGAGATACGTCCTACATGAGCAATTAGGACATTTGAATTACAAGGGCTACTACAAGAAATATGTGCATAGGCATAACCATATGATAGATTGGTTAATCAGTACTGCAGACAAGCACCAACTCTAACAATCAATCCAACTCCATTAATATGTAATTCCATACTAATTAAAGCAGAAACGCACCTAATGAAATCGAAACAATGCCACTCATTTGATACTGGGTTGTATAAAGAAAATCCAGCATGTCTTTTTCCCCTTCAACAGACAAATCCTCCTTGGCTTTAATTAGACATACGTGTTCGAAAACTTCTCTGTATGAAATGGAAATAACCCATTTATTACTACATAACCAGGTAGTATTAACATTCAAGTTGAAGAACCTGGATGAGGCTTCAAGTAACTATTGTGGTAAACATGTCCAGATATATGGATAAGGCTCAAAATACAGGTCAAACAATGCAAAGATTGAGCTGCTTTTTTCCCCAAGAGTTGATACACACATATACACCAAAACCATGTTAAACATATAAATTAAGCGAGATACATCGAAGGAGAACTCTCCCATGATTTTTGGAGAAAAGATTCAGAAGCACAAAAACTTGGAAAGGAACTGTAACTGTCATCCTGGGACTCGTGTAATCACTTATATGAAGTAAAGAAATCTCAAGAAACTGTAAGTGCATTGCATTCCACTTAGATTTGGGATAAGTCTAGCTCTTTTTGTACTATAATATGTCATTTCATCTATAATTTAGTATCTATGATTGCAAACAACTAAATCTATTTCGCAATTGTGTCATTGAAATCTTAAGTACAAAACTATACCTAAGTTTCTTACAATATCCCAATGCAGTATTTCTCACACGCATTAACATAATATGCTGACTATTTTGCAATACATAAAGAAGGAAAGTAGTGTACAGTTCCCCAAGAACATAAACTACTTAAAAGCTACAAACCGTGTCCTCTCCATATCCACATTAAAGCTCTGGCCATCAGAAGCCGAAAAGATCCTCCACGTGGACCTTCTCTGCCTGATATCTATGTTCGCGATTCCTTTCACCTGTAAAACTTTTCAAAACCAAAACAATAATAATAGCAAGACAAAGTTAGAAAGTGGAGGCAAACCAAACAAAACCATATCAGTCAGACATCTGCTGGAATGAAACAAAAATCCTTCATCTACTAAATCACCTCGGAAATTCACTTTTTGCTTGACTGAACAGAACGTGTTCAGATACATCCATTGGAAGAGCCTCTTATTCCACACTGAAAATAATTCCACACAAATCACAAGCAGATCCTAATTAATCGCAATAACACTAATGCTCCATTTTTGTTGCAGTGATTACGCAAGAAAAAACAAAAGAAACCTTCAAATATCAGTTAGTTTTGGTTTCGGTTTCCAAACTCCTCCAAATTAGGCAAATCTTGCCATAATACTCTCAGCCGATTACATTTTCTCGGCATATAAAGCTTTGATTTGCATTTTCTTAACCAACACATTTCTCAGTAACCAAACGGAATTAACAATAAGAAAATGGAACTCACCGTTCGCAGAAGGTGCGCGATTCGAAGCGCTAGGGTTTGGATTCATGAATGAGACACATGAAATGAGAGCTTGAACGAGCATTGCAGATTACGAGGATTTTCTTTCACTCCTTTTTAATTTTCTGCCAATGTGATGTTGAAAATGTGGCGGCAAAGAGATCTGTAAAGCATTGGAAAGAATTGGGTGGACGAGAAAATGGCAAAAATCTTAAAGCGTCGGTTATACGTAAACGGTCTCAAGTTTTTATGGGCTTCTAATTTGTAATCCATGTTTATATGGGCCGTAGTTTTTATGGGCCCATATGAAGTCAGATAAGACAAATGGAAACCTCAAGGACAAACGGCGGAAAGAAGAGGTTCAAACGAAGCAGGAGGACACTTGGCCAGAGAGTCGATTAGGCGCTTTCGTTAACCGCCACCTCATTTTCACAGAGTGAAATAAAGCATGATCAGAACTCAGAAACAGGAGTTTAGGGTTTCTAGTTCATCGTGGAGACAGTTTACTGCAGTTAAATGGCGGCTGCTGTGTGGCCGGACTGGCTTCCCGACGGATGGACGGCTCAATTCAATGTGCAAAAGAGCGGTCGCAAGATTTGGGTAAAATTAACATGTTTATCGTTTGTTTGTTAGTGAATTTGTCAGTTTTTATGATGATTTGTTTGTGACTGCGGGTGAATGAATTAAATTGTGTAGATATTGGTGGAATAGTATCTCATTGTGAAATTTCTTGTGATTTTATGGTGTTTTGGATCTTGGTGGTTTGATTAGGTCATGGATGCGATATTTTGTTGATTGCATGTTGCCTAAAACAATGTAGTTGGTGCAAGAAGATTTTGAGTTCACATGCTGGAAGTTTGAGTTCAAATGGTTTTATTAGGTTAGACTGAGAGTTCATATCAGTACGTATGGTATTAAACTGAATTTAACAAAAGAGTCTTGTTGTTGTTCCAATTTTGGAAGCCTTGGCAATTTGGTGCTTCCTATATATGTATGTGTGGGTACACTACTTAGAAATATGCCTTCCTGATGTTAAAGCAGGAAAAGGGAAATACTGGTGGGTGTAATAATGAATAACGTGGTTAGATTATGTTGACGTAAGTAGTGGTGGCAGATGAAGCTAATTGATCTTAAGTAGGTCAGGGAATTATAGGGACATGTCCAAGCGTTTGCAATTGTCATTTAAATACTAGTAGATGCATTTTAGTGTCTGCTGGTGTTCTTTCATCTTTTCTTAGTATGTTGAAACATGAAAGTATAGAATCACTTTTCTCATTATTCTACACCCCATTAACCACAGTTGATATGACTCCTCGTTCAATGACATATACACTACTTTCATTCTCTGAGTACACTTGTCTGATTTTGATAGTGTTACATGAACTTGGATACTGGGCAAAAGTTCTTTAACAAGGATGATGTGATCTACTATAATCAAATGGTTAGTGCCCGACGTGACACCCAGCAGCCAACTCATAGACACCACAAAAGACTCTCAGGAGAAAATGATATGCAAGTGAGTACGGAAGTTATTGTCCTATACATTTTTTGTTCTTTCCTTTCTCCATATTTTTAATAACTGTTCATCATCTATCAATTTCAGCTTGTTGTGAAAACAAATGAATATCCTGATTGGTTACCTGATGGTTGGATCATTGACTTGAAAACGCAAAATGGAGCTGCATCTAAGTATAAGGTATCAAATAATCCTTTTAGGCATGTAGCAATGTGTTTTTGATGTTACCCTTTGCTCTTCAATCTCTTGGTGAGTTGGACGGGAATGACACACGGGGGGTTTATCTATGGAGCACTTGAGTTACCCCTTTCTGTTTGAATAATTGAAAGTTTTTTTCTTAGAAGACTTTGGAACCCAAGCGAATCCCCTATTATGCACTCTTTCGAAAGCAACATCAGAGGCACGGAAAGATTACACATAGTTGATTACTGGCAGATTCTTTTCCTTTCATTACTCTTGTAATGGCACTCAAGAAAGGTTGCAGTTTTATACTTATATATTGCATCTTAGGAATGTGCAATTCACATTTTTCATATAATTGAATGCTATCTGGTATTCCTTGCCTAGATAAAACCTAAATATGCTTTCCTGCAAAAGGTTGTGTGAAGATGCAAGGATTTTTTTATGTATTATAGCTCCATCCAGTCTTCCATTTGACACGTCAAAAGGGGCACTTTTGCAGATGTAAAATGTAATTTATGTAATAATTTTTGTGTACTGATTTTGGTGATAACCGTTTTCTTGTTTCCCGTCATAAAAATAGTGTTATAAATGTGTGTGCGGGAAAATTCACCAATTTTTTAATATCAATTGTTATATATTTACCATGTTAAGCTAGTAAATTAGCTAGTTGATTGTTCAAAAGTCCCAGAAAGGAAAAGTAATAATGACCTTACCCTAAACAAGATATTCTATACCTGTTTAGCATTATTCACTTATCTTGAAATAATAATAGGAAAAAGAAAACAAGAGATTAAGCACATAGGTGAGAATGCAAGCAAGAACAAAAGAACAAATCAGCAACATATGCAGAATTGTCTTTAATTTATCCATTGTTTCCTTTGTTTTAATTATATTGCCTAGAAGGAAAAGGATTATCCCTATCTTGAAAAATGTAAAACTCTTTGAGCTAAAGCGAAAAGTATAATTATTTACAATCTCTGAGGAGTTGTTTTAATTGTACATATCTCAGTTTCAGTATATGTCTTGTTTTGCAGATCTATATTGATCCAACTACCCAATATAAATTTTATTCGAAGCCGCAGGTACTGCAATATCTCAGTACTCTAAAACACAAAACCTGCAAATCCAAACTGAAGAAAACGGGCATTGATGCAAACTATGCTAGCAAAGTTTGTTTCCTTAACTATCCTCATTTCCTCCTTTCTTATATATTTTTAATTTATTTAGTCTTTATGACACTTTACTCTCATGCAATTGATCACTGTCGTATCTTGATACATCTGTCTATTGCATGAAATTTGTGTCTGTATAGTGAACTTTTGTCTTAAAGAATGTTTGTCGTATTAGACCGACCTACAACCGACAAATTGTGTAAGACAGTGATATAAGTAACGCATAATAGGAAACTTCGCAGAAAGATACCAGCTTCAAACGAGCTACTTAGCTGCTTTCTTATAATCCATATAGCAGAATTCTTGTTGAGAGGAGCTGATCAGGCTTACTGTGAGCTTCTTTACAATAGTTTCTTCTCTTTTGGTAGCAAATATTGTCTTCTGTTCATTGAGATCCCCCTATATAATTCATATTCCCTGTGTCATCTTGGGAAAGGTAAAAACTATCTTAATTGTTGTTGATTGATTGTTCTGCTACCTGGATGCTATAATGCTTGGTGCTCATACCCTGTTAATATGGAAAGTTAGTTCTTCCATTAAAAATGTTCTATAAGGACACTGTTTATGGGTTTACGACTTGCACAGTCCCTGTATGCACCTTTAATTTGGGTCCGTCCAATTAGCTCTGTGAATGCTCCTTGTTATCCTTTAAAACTTTTGCCGAATAGATATTTCTTTCACCTTCAATTTGTTGTGTTGAAACTGCATTTGTTGGATTTTATTATACTTGGGGAAAATTAATGTTTCAAAAATAATTGGGGATTTTTATTGTTAATTTATTTTTCTTTCTTAATCAGATGAGCAGCTCTGATAATATGAGTAAAAGTGATTATGTGGTTGAGAAGGAAGCAATAGAGGAGTTACCACCAGGGTGGAAATTGGAAATCAAGATTAGAAAGAATGCAAATGGAATAAAAAGAGACCCGGTACAATTTTCTTATACCATCTTTTGGTCCATGTTGCATAAATTACACACTACTTAGAGGTTATTTCTTATTTGGATTGCTTCACTTTTTACTGGTACCTGCTTGCAACAGTATTACACAGATCCAGCAAGTGGCTATGTATTTCGCTCTAAAAAGGATGTTTTGTGCTATTTAGAAACAGGAGAGATCAGTAAACGTGCATTTAGACCAAATACAAGGAACTCTAATGATTTAGAGTTGAGTAATGACAAAATCGTGGTGAGTTTGTGCCTTAGTTGGTAGTTCATACTCTCTTTCGGGTGCGAATATTTTTATTCTAAAATCAAAGCTTGACGCCTCATTGACGTAATTATTACTATCGTTGACACAGGAGATGCTAAAATAATTTTGTACCAGTTTTTCCATATTTTCACCTGAGACAATCAGGCAAGAATAAATCTTTTATTAGAGTTTGTTTTGCTTTGCCTTTTACTCAGCTGCCATCTACCGCTGACAGGCAGAAATTAAGGAACCACAGAACCAGGCAAAAGCTTTTTTCAGGTGAGAGGTTAATAAACAATGAACAAATTTCTCAAGTTATATGTAATGTTAACAAATAAGAAGCCATTCATATCTCAAATCTATATCTTCTAATGTGGAACTTACTGTGCAGGTCGGGGAAGTTCTGACTTAGCTCTGCGAGAAAATCATAGCTCAAAGAGAAAACTAGACAGTGAATCTTCTGATACAAATTTGGTTTTAGCTCCAACATCTGAGAGTCGTCATGATAGGCTTTTGATGAAAAATGTAAGTGGAAAGTGTGCTCAAACTACGAAAACTGCTAAAGGCTATAAGGGAAACGGAGGCCAAAGTGATTCTGATGATAGTTCCTCTGATGATAGTGTGCCTTTAACTCTGAGAGCTGATATCCGAAATGAAAGAACACTCGAGAGTGAGATGATCCGGATAAAAAGACGGATAAAGGCACAAAAATCGAAGATCAAGGAAGAGCTTAACTTGCCTTGCCGATCTTCAAAACGAATTGCTGGGCTTAACCCTGAGTTTGCAGTCAATTCAGTGTCCAGTGAGCCAGCTCTTCCTAATACAAAAAGAAAGTTATGCAGAAATGAATCCATTCTAGATGTGAATTTGGCTCCAAATAGTTCAGCAGACGGAACTGCCAAGCAACTTGATGTTGGTTCTAAACCAGATCCAACACAAAAATTGGAAACCGATAAAAAGGATGATGAGAAGCCGGAATCCCAGTCAGTGTTTCCATTTGGAGAATTTTGGTTAGATCCATGCCTAGAATTTGCGATCAAGACTCTTACAGGTGCAATACCACTGGACCTAGCTGCTGATAAGGGTCCTGTTTCGACTGCAGCAGCTGATATCCTGCAAGAAAATGACAAGACAAGCAACAAGGAGATTCAGAATAAATCTGGAAGATCTAAGGATAAGAAAAATCTTGACATTCCTCCTCGATCTTCAAAATGCCTTACTGGGCATGAGCCTTTTCATATGGCTCCATCTCAGCAGCTAGTTTCCGGGCCCGAACTGGAGAACTTACAGAAGGGTCATACGATCAAGACTCTTACAGGTGTAAAACCACTGACTCTAACTTCTGATAAGGATCCTGTTTCGGCTGCAGCAGCTAATGTCCTGCAGGAGGATGACAAGACAAGAAAAAAGGAGATTCAGAATAAAAC
>JAYMTB010001039.1:0-11837 GCA_036897585.1 Francoa sonchifolia
ATATATATATACACAACATACATATGTTACATCTCAATAGATTTGTAGTGTAATCTGATGATTCCTTTAATTTTTTTAAGTCTTGTTTTGTTGCAATTTTCATTTGCATTGGAATAGGTTATGGTAATGGAGCAAATTTTGCTTTGGGGATTTGAAAATTCAACCCAGAACTCTAAAGAAATTCTTTAGCCTGACTCCCCTTAATCCAAAACAGTATTAATTGAGAAATTAACCATGATCTTGATAAAATTTAATCGTAAAAAAAAAACATCATTATTGAGAAACACTAAAGTTGCACAAAATTTTCCCATAATCAAACAATCAAATATTCAACAAATTCCATCAACCAAATAATTCGATCCCATCAACAATTTACGACTCCAAAGTATTCAATACTGTCATGAAAAATCTGTACCAAGTAATCGAATCCAAGTTATACACTCAACTAAAAAGTTATATATAGCGATCTGATGAGATCCAGACTCAGATTATAAACCAAATCATGCATAAAATTCACAAATTTTGACACATGAAGAAACTGTTCATTTTGTTCAAGTCACCGGAGTTGGGGCTGGAGGCCTCAATAGTGGTTGAAGAGCCTTGACGACGATGCTCATATTTGGGCGGAATTCTGATTCGTACTGCACGCATAATGCTGCAACAGCTGCAAGCTGCATCAAGAAACAAAACACGATGACATCTATTTGGAGATATGCATGTTGGGAGAGAGAGAGAGAGACCTTAGCAAGTCCTTTCGGAGGATATTCTCCTTTTAGTTTTGGATCGACACATTGTTTAACTTTATCTTCACTCAGTCTCGGAGTAGCCTAACCAACATGAGGTTTTAAGTCAAACTATATCCAGTGTTGAAAATAGATATGCCAGGACAAGGGAAGTTAATAATACACGAAAAAAGTCGGATACGTGAAAAAACTCACCCAAGTAACAAGACTTTGCTGTCCACGAGGCATGGTGTGGTCAACAGGTTTCCTCCCGGTGAGAAGCTCTAGAAGAACGACGCCAAAACTGTACACATCACTCTTCTGCGTCAATTGTCCGGTCATTGCATACCTGCAAACATATATATTAGCAAGGGTGTAACCTTTAATAAACCACATAAGCATAAATAACATAAATCTATAGGCGAAAATAAACAAAAAGAGATGTTTCTGAAGCATACTCAGGAGCATGATAACCAAAGGTTCCCAAGACTCTGGTAGAATGAAGACGAGCAGCCATATCAGGAGCCTGATTTGAAAGATTGAAATCTGCAATCTTGGCTTTGAAATCTTCAAAAAGAAGCACATTGCTAGATCTGACATCTCTGTGTATTAAGGATGGTTGAACCTTCTCATGCAAATACTCCAATCCCCTAGCTGCATCAACGGCAATCTTTACTCGCTGCATCCAGTCCAGCACTGGACCAGGCTGTGCCCCTTGGACCCCCTTTCTACCTGTCATTGCAAGTATCATTCATATCAATGATCCTATAATAAACGAGGAAACATATGAAAAGCTTACTCTAAATTCTAAATTAAGCAGGACAATATAGACTTTGCATACCATGCAATATGTCATGCAAAGATCCCATTGTAGCAAACTCATATGCAAGAACACGAATATTCCCTTCAATACAATAACCAAGCAACTCAACAAGATTTTCATGCTTCAACCTTGAAACCATTGCGACCTGAAATAAACGTGATTAAAATTGTTGTCAGACATGAAAGAGAAAAAAGAGGAGAGTATACATACAACCTAAATCAGTTTCACCATGAACAAGACACCTTTTTGTAGCCATTAATTAGTTTCAAACTACATTCAACTAAACTAAGCCTTCATTCTAAACTAGTGTGAGTAGGATACATAAATCATTTTTATCCACCAACATTAAACAAATATTTCGCTAGCACTCTAACAGTGAATAAGCAAGACCCAATCATCACATTTTCAACTTTACATTGACATACTTGTGTGCTTCATAGAAGCTTTTAAGACAGACCAAATCTAAGACAACAGAAAATGGATATATAATCTGTTCAAGATTCAGGATACCTGAGTAAGAAACTCATTATTGGTCTCAGGCTCAGAAGAAACATCAAGCTTTTTCACAGCCACATTTTTTCCATTATCTAATGTTGCATAGTACACTCTTCCATAGGATCCTTCACCAATCAATGCCTTTGATCCAAAATTGTCAGTTTTTTCTTTCACTTCATCCAAAGACAATGTAGGTACTTCAATCACCGGAGCAGAATGCACTTCAGATCTGACAGGAGCAGAAACCTTTGAACCTGGAACACAGAAAAAAGGTTGATCCAAACAGCATTTGGAGAACATGGAAAATGAACTGCTTAACATTAGGCAGAGTCACAGTTTATGGATAACAAAAAAGGAAATGGGCTTCAGGAAAGGAAAATCAAAACTGAAGCTTAAGTCAGATGCATTCTACAAATTACCCAAAGGACACAAATATATTATACTTGCAAATAGGTAAAAGTTTTAAAAGCCAAACGTAAAAGGAAAACACTAAAGGGCATGATAAAAATTATGTTTATGACAAAGGAAAACAAATAAAAATACAAAACCAGCATCATAATTACAAATTCTTAATAGAATTCTGAAGGTAAACTTTAGCTAGACGACCTTTCATTGCATTATAATTAAAAACCAGCATTTCAAATGCAGGTACAGATCATTTAACATTAGTACAAATAAAAATACCACAAAATTAAACCCATAGATATGAGAATCTCATGTCCCATATTTCCAACGGTTGTAGACATAAATAAAACTTATGGAGGTTAAACAAAGAAAGGTAGTGATGTGCAGTAACGTGGCAGTAGAAGGCTCTCATTGGTGTGAGGTTATTATCTTATGGAGGTGTCAAAGGCTTTTGGTGAAGATAACAATATCCTAGATAGATAAATTAAGAACCTGTAAAAAAATCAGGAATACTAATCCAGGCACTTCATTAAAACCTTGAATGTTTTGAGTGTTAATCTGATACATATTTAAGAAATTCTACAATATTGTTGTTATTCTGAAAATATGCAAGAACTTGTGAATAAGAGTGGTGCTCAAACCCAAGTTCATTAGGGAATTAAGCCTGTTTCAAACTTAACTAAGACAAATCTCAAATATCTAAACCCCAAAATATAATTTTTAAATCATAAAGTTTGTGTGAAGGCTTCAATGCAATTTCAAAATTTAAAAGAAACTGATATTTTCCAGTGCCAATAATATAAGTATATATCATGCAAAATATCAGAAGACAAAGCTGAAATGGAGAGAATCATTATCTTATATTGTCCATAGTACGTTCTACCAAGCATGTGAAACAAAATCAGCATTACCAAGTCTAGAATGAAAGTAAAACTTACCATCATAATGGTTCCTCGGACTCTTTAGGAGGTCATTTTCATGTGATGGGTAAGTCTCTTCTACCCGGAAAATACAACAGAGCCACCTGCGCATCCTGTGTCTCTTTCTAAGACGTGTATACTCTTCAAATTTTGTATTCTGCACACGTAAAAAGTAACCAGGAGGAGGAGCATGTGCCTGCAAGATCAGAGTAAAACTGTCAAACTCAAGAAACTCCCATTATATATAATTGTTCTGTGAAAATCAATATTATATGTGATAAATAAACACACAATAAATGCACTAAAAATTACAATAAATGCACAAAACAGCACAACAAATACGCTAAAGAATTATTGAACAAGATTGTTGGCATTGTATTCTGAGATTGCAAACAAGTGAGAAAAATTAAATTTAAAGATTCGGAGTATTTTTAAATTAACTGAAGCCCACAGAATATCTTTCCAGTAACTTTATGGTATCATATCACAGCTCTAAAACCTGAAGTTTACATTTTCAGGTTGAATTAATCTTTATGATAAGCCAAAGTAGTTAATTGATTAATACAAATTTAGGCAATGACTAATGTTCGGTAATAAGTACACATGACGATAAAAGCCACAATTTTAGGTCTCAGGAGCTTCATCTTTCACTTTGCTTTTCTTCTGTTCTATACTTACAAAATCAAGAACTGATTCATCCAACAAAGTAACTAATCGAAAGATCACAAATGAAGAAATTAGCTAGAAGTTTTCTATCAGATCATAAATCATTTACATCTTTTATTTTATTCTGGTAACAAGATTCCATTGAGAACTCAAAACGCATAATGAAATTCAATGTGATTCTGGCAACATAACCTCTACATAGTCAATTTCAACAGGATTCAAACAATTTCACCTCAAAATTATAACTCCTAAACCAAATTTCCCAACTTAACAGATCAAAAACACAATTCAGAAACATATTCAACCAATCAATCAACCAATTCTTACCACCAAACGACGACGACGCAGCTCAAACTCCATCAAAACCGAACTCAGAGATATAAACAAACAAAAATTTATCAATCAAACTTTCTCTCAATCAATATATAAATAAAATAGTACCAAAATAAGGAAAACCTAAATTTCAACAACTGAAAACAGCAATTAAAAAGAAAAATGAAAAAAAAAAAAAAGACAACACCCAACAAAAAATAAAAAAAAAAAAAAAAAAAAAATTGTAGTTGAATTTGAAAAAGGAAAAGGTCAATTGACAGAGTGGAAAAACCCTAAACATAGCAAGTAAGATCATAACAGAAAAATTTACCTGAAATCAAACTCGTAGTTGCGTAGATTTGTGGCGTGTAAACAGATGTTGATGGAATTTTGTTTAGGTTTAGGGTTACGGTTAGGGTTAGGAAAAAGAGAAAACGATAGCGATGATGACAGAGATGCAACGCGGAAGAAATCGTATCTGTATGCGAGTGTATATATATATATTATAAAGAGAGAGAGGGAGAGAGAGAGAGAGAGAGAGAAGGAGAATTTGATTGCTGAAAGGAATGAGATGGAGATGGAGATGGAGATGGAGAGATGGAGAGATGGAAAGGGATATACTTCTGATTATGGTGTTTTTAGCTGTCAATATACATATACACGTATATATATATGTATTCAATATCTTTCGTCAACGGGAGTCCCATTTGCATGCGTGCATCAGGGCATTTTAGAGATTTTCAACTGAAGGATAGAATAGGAATTCTGCCATCTTCTTTTCTTCTTCCTTTTTTCTCCATTTCTTCTTCATTAGTTTCAGCCATTGATCTCCTTCACTTCTCTATTTCTTCTTCATCTATTTCACATCAATGGCTGCTTAACCCAATTTTGACTAAAGAATAGAAGAAGAAGGAACAATTATTGAGTTGAGGAAGGTTTTTTATCATTGCCACAACATTTTCTCGCCCCCAGATTGACGCTATTGGGTATGGATCAACTTTGACTTCAGGAGTCAGGATTTTTACCGATGCTTGAACTGATTATTTTATTTGCTGATGTTGTTAGTAGGTCTAGAATAAGAGATTTAGCTGAAAAAGAGTACAAGAAATTTCCAATAGGGGACACAGAACCCAACTCATGGACTCTCTTAGATTTTGTAAGTGGCTTTTCATTATAATCCTCCTGTTGTCGGTTATCAAACAATACTACACTTGCATTTTGGTGGCTTATAACAAGCACGTTAGCTATTGATGAGACTGAAATACTGTAACAAGTGATTTAGACATCGAGAATCCAGCATGCTGGGACTTGTTTCAAAATTTTGATTTTGATGAGCATTTATTATTTTGATTCTAGGTGATGTAGTTGTCCATATATTTCTTTCAGAGCAGATAGCATTCTACAATTTGGAAAATTTCTTTGGTACACCATTTCGAAGATGAAAATGAGACATTCAAGAATCAAAGGTATTTGTTAGGGGTGCAGTATGAGCTGGTCATTCCACTTCATCGAGTTTAGATGTCTGTTACTAACCCTGACCTTATTATGTCATCCAGGCTCTTGAGAAAATGATGCATTACTTATATACCAAAAAGATTGGTATGTGCAACGTTTTAACTTTATGACAATCTCGTTTTCTTGTACGAAGTATTGTATAATATGTCCTATACGCAAACAGTCATGCAATGAACTTGGAGGAATTCTCTCGCATAAATGTGAGTCTTTCTCAAAACGACAAACTCTTTCAATCTAGTCGCCATTGATACAAGTGTAAGCTTCAAACCCATCAATTTGTTTTCAGTTTTTCTTCCAATTTTGTTGATTTTGAGGTTGAAATTGCAAATATGATTCTGGATTACTTTCAAATTCCCCAATTTTTCGAAAAATTTGTTTATTGTTTTAAGAAAATACAGGATTTATTGATAAATTATTTATGATTAATTTCAGATTTTGGGGTTGATGCATTGAAGTCCTGATATTATAGAGTGATTGTGTTAGCTATTTTTAGAAGTCTTGTTAGATATTTTCAAGGTTGTTTGCCATGGGAAGCAAGGTGGCAGTGCTCGGAATCCTAGCTGTATTTTTTGATGGGATTTGTATTCTTTTTATAATGCTAATGCTAATCTAAGTCTGGCATTGTCTCCACCTCCTACTTCGGCTGTTTCTATTCCTAGTCCGTTGCTGTCGGACAAAGTATGTGCATATTTGCTTCTAGTTTTGAATCAAAATTGAAATGTTTCTGACTGTATTTATGCTATTTTTGGAGTCTTATAGGGTTGTTATTATCATCAACATTGTTTTTGCAACTATTATCGTAATCATACTTGTTCTTGTTTGTGTCTTTCGGGCAAGGAACAAAAGAGGGAAGCCAAAAGTAAGTTCATTCATTAATACAAGGCCATAGTTGTTAAAAAGACAGGGTTCTTGGTGATTTTGATATGTGTAGATGAGGACACAACTATTCGTGTTGAATCCCTGCAATTGAAACTTAGTGAAATTAGAGTGGTATCAAATGATTTTTCTGATTTTTCGGAATATAATAAACTTGGAAAGGGTGGATTTGGCTTTGTTTATATGGTGAATTAATAACACCCTTTTTGTCTAACAAAAATTTCGTAGATATTTGTATTTGTTAGTACGACGGAGGATAAAGTTTAGAAACTAGTTATTTTATTAGAAATGGATGGAGGATTACAAGACTTTGTTTGTTGAGAGATTTGTTGTAGGTTTCTTAGTTAATACAAACTAAGTCATGAAGGCTTTATATAGGCAAGTCTCTTGCCTCCTAAAACTTTCTAAAGTATTCTAAAATCCTTACTTTCTAGAGACTTTATTCTAGAATACTTTTAGAAAGTTCTTACATATCAATTATAACTAAATACTTCTACAATGCATTCTAGAAAGTTCTAAATTATTCTAGAAGAATGTAGACCTTCTAAAACATTCTAGATTGTTCTTTGAAAGTGCATTAATTTTAA
This sequence comes from Francoa sonchifolia, assembly GCA_036897585.1. Lineage (NCBI taxonomy): Eukaryota > Viridiplantae > Streptophyta > Magnoliopsida > Geraniales > Francoaceae > Francoa > Francoa sonchifolia. The sequence continues at coordinate 7,322 of JAYMTB010001039.1, forward strand.
CAGTATTACCATTTATTCGATATTATGTTTTCAGGGCAAGCTTTCGAATGGACAAGAAATTGTTGTAAAAGGACTTGGTGCAGATTCAGTGAAAGGTAAACAAGAATTCAAGAATGAAATTGTTTCTATTTCTATTTCCATTTCCATTTTCATTTTCATTCCACATATGAAATTGTTTGCTTTTGGTTTCCTAAGTTCTATTTTGGAATTTGTATGTTAGATGAGAAATTGATGGTGTTTATGTCGTGCATTTTCGTGCATGCTCCTAATTCATCATAAAATTGGTATGACACGAGTATTTTTTGATGGGTTGCATGTAATTTTAGGAAGCATTAAAATTGTCATTTAGATGTAGTATTTCGCTAATTTAGTGAGTAGATGTGTGTTTAGGGAAATGATGAGAAGCTTTGGCATTAGGATTGTACTGCTATTATGAACGTATGCATAAGGTTTGGCAAGTTGAGTTTGTGTAGCTTTTTCTTTGTAACTGCAGTCATCATGAGTGATGCATTCTTATGATATCTAAGCTATTAAATTGTGCTGTCTGCTAGCATTGATTTCCTTTTAGTGTCTGCATTTGGAAACTCTATTCACACCAGTAATCAGTTTTCTATTATATACATTTGTGTTTTGTGTGATATATCTAGTATAAAAAATAATTTATTGTCAAGACCTATTGTATATACCATAAGTAAGTGGGATTAAGCACATTTTTCTGGTTTTATATATGGATGACTGCTTGTCAGCAACGATGTAGGTTTGTTGCATGAAACCAAGAGATTTCTAGCAGAGAATTTTGAGATGAAAGATCTTGGTGATGCAACTTTTGTATTAGGGATTCAGATACATTGGGATCGTTCTCGAGGTACCCTTGGATTATCACAAAAGGCCTACATCGAAAAGATTCTTAAAAGATATGACATGCAAGATTGCAAACCAGGTGATATCCATGTGGCTAAAGGAGACAAGTTCAATCACGAACAATGCCCCAAGAAAGCCTTTGAGAAAAAGGAAATACACAAGATTCCTTATGCTTCAGCAGTAGGGAGTTTGATGTATGCTCAAGTTTGTACGCGTCTAGATATTGCGTACATTGTTGGGATATTAGGAAGATATTTGAGCAATCAAAAAATGGATCATTAAAAAGCAGAAAAACTAGTCATGCAATATTTACAGAGAACAAAACATCACATGCTCACATACCGGAGGTCGGATAAGTTAGAGATCATTGGGTATTCAGACTCCGACTTTGAAGTATGCCAAGATAGTATGAAATCTATGTCAGGCTATGTCTACTTGCTAGTAGGAGGTGTTATCTCTTGGAAGAGTGCTAAATAGTCTTTTATAGCCTCTTCTACCATGACAACATAATTCATAGCATGTTATGAGACATCCAATCTTGGAATATGGCTGCGGAATTTTGTCACTGGGCTGCGAATTGTGGATGGAATTGAAAAACCACTTAAGTTATTTTGTGATAATAACTCAGCAGTATTGTAGTCCAACAACAAGAGCTCCACGAAGTCAAAGCCCATAGACATCAAGTTCTTGGTTGTTAAAAATAGAGTTTAGAGTGGTCAGGTGTCTATACAGCATATTAGCACAAACTCCATGATTGCGGATCCACTTTCTAAGGGACTACCACCCAAGGTCTTTCATGAGCACACTGCTCATATGGGTGTCATGTCATTTGAGGATATTTAGTTTAGTGGGAGTTTGTAATTATTAATGTTTTTCTTTTATAGAAACATTTTTACTTTAGTTTATGGATATTTTGGTGTTAATTTCTGCAGAAATAAAATCGCTTTTGGTTATTGACACTCTGATTTTGGTATAGTTTGATCTCACTAAGGTTTAAGGTGGACCAATTGGAAATAGACATGTTTAGATCACATCACATGTAATTTTCATGCTACACATCCATACTTGATCTATGTCATTTGGTTATGTTGATATACGTGATTAGGGATGGATTTAGTCACGATATATGTGACAAAAGTCGCTCTGGTTCTATGTTGAATTAATTGATGGACAAGATTGTTCAGAGAAGTTTTTGATCATGATAGTAAAGGTTTTGAGCTCATAAGGTTATACACATTTATGAAGAAACACATGTGACCCAAGTGGGAGATTGTTGAAAAATAATTGACTATGTGGGCCTACACTTGTTTAATTTAATGTGTATAATTGACTATCTTAAAGTTAAGCCCACCTAAAGTGATCTATTGAGTTAATGTTATTGGGCTTCAAGCATCTGATAAAATATGTGTTTTAATATGTGTAAATACTCGATTTATAATTTCTAATTTCTAATTTTATGATAGGCTAAATTAGAAATAAGGAAATATGTGCCGATATTATAAAAGGGTTATGGTCCCCGAATTATACGTACTGATTCTTTTCTGACATATAATTATCAGAAAAGTTGAGAACCCTGATACGTACTAATTTGAAAAACCAAGAACCGCTAGATCGAAAGATTTCGACGCTATTCATGGATTCAGGTACGCTTTCACTTACAGTCTATTTTGTGATGGTTTAACATGATAGATCTTGACTTGATAATAGTTTTCATCAACAAAAGATAATATAAAATTCCAACATTGTATTCCTTATAATTAGCCATTTAAAAAAATTGTCCATACACAAGTTGTAATTTGTCATATATACAAATTCATCGCATAACTTAATAGCTTAAATTTTTGGGTCAATCGATCCTGAATTCGAACTTCTACTGTCACAATTTATTCCCAAAATAAAATTTCACCTTTTTGCGTTATTAAAAATTGTAAGAATACTATATTTCCAATAGATATTTCTTAATTTCATTCGTAGTTTTAAATCTATATCAATTTTTTTTTTTAATCTCAATTTAAGTTCTTGGTTTTCAAAAGGTACATCCCTAAATAAAATTTCTCCCATCCTAACAAAACGAGAAATGACTTTTTTTTCTTCTAAATCTAGATTTTCTAATTTATTTATTTTCCTAAAAATAATTCTCTTTCAATGTTTATTTCACAGCCTATATTATTGAACATCAATGGTGGACACACGTGACGTGACACTAATTAATGTTATTTGTACATCTTTTATTAGGCCCATAATCTTAACACTTCACAATAAATTTTGCACCACCACTTACTTTCACAACATTTTTCCGAAAATTAATAAATAAAAATTACGCTTAAGTACAATAATGCCCCCAAACTTATACCATTGTAACAAAGTGTCCCCAAACTATTATTTGTAACGTTTTACCCATCAAACTCTTATTTCGTTTCAATTTGCAATTTTCGTCAAAACTTCGTCGTTTCATTTTGAAATTTTCGTCAAAACTCCGTTAATACCCTTTGACACATGTCCATGTTGGTTTTTTTTTTTTTTTTTTTTAATTATCTTTTTTTTCGTCGTCTTTTTCATCTTTTTCAAACCCTAATTGAGCCGGATATGGATTTGATGTGTAAACGATTTTTTGCATTTCGATTTGGTGGTTGTTTAGTCGGTTTTTGTTGCGGAGTTTGGCGGCGTAGGATTTGTAGAAGCAGTAGTAGATGAATATTGAGACGAGGATTAGTATGAAAAGATCGCCGAGGATTATGACCATTAGTTCTAGTTTCGTTAGTTTTGGTATTCCGGTGTGACGAGTATTTGACGATTTGTTGATCGGGATTGAACTCGGCGATGATGGGTATCAAAAAATTTCTTGAATTTAGTTATGGATCCGAATTTTGCCCTAAAATTTTGAGAAAAATTATATGGATATCAAAATTATATGGGTATCAATAAAATCTGGGTATCAAAAATTTGAAAATTGAAGATTGAAGATGAAAATGAAGACGAAGAAGATGAAGAGGACGAAGATGGAAGAAAATTTAAAATTTAAAATTTAAAATTTAAAATATGATTATGATGAAGATGAAAAAGATGAATATGAAAAAAAAAATTAAAAAAATTAAAAAATATATAAGAGATCCACAAGAACACGTGTCAAATGGTAATTAACGGAGTTTTGACGAAAATTACAAAATAAAACGCAATAAGAGTTTGGGGAATAAAACATTACAAATAATAGTTTGGGAAACACTTTGTTACAAGGGTCCAAGTTTAAGGGACATTATTATACTTAAACCTAAAAATTACAAACCAAATCTAGAAGTTCCCAAGTTCTTATTTGTTTACCTATTGTTCTTTCTTTCTTACCTAAAACACTATTTTCCCATATGAAATCACATGTGCTATTATTCCATACACTTATACGACATTATTATACCTTACTTCGTAAATATTTCCATTAAAAAAAACGACAAAGTAAAGAAAGAAATATTAACGTCACAAAAAATGGTCCAATCATCTATCTTTTCCAAACATCATTAAATAATGAAATTTCCCATTTTACATGTCCAGTTATCCCACATCGAGAAAAAGAAAAATACTCATCAATCATGCCCTCTATATTAATGACCATCTCACCAGGGTTTCCGGGCCCGCCGGAAATTACCCCGCCGGCACCGGCCCT
>JAYMTB010001040.1:0-11834 GCA_036897585.1 Francoa sonchifolia
ATCTTTCACTGGAACAAAATTCTTACCCTCAATACCATCCTGCCCTCGATTCACAGATCCATTTTCAGAACCCTTACCAACACTAGCCTCCTTATCACCATTCACAGATCCATGGCTTCTTCTTCGGGAAACAAGTTGAAAGCCATCTTTATCAATGAAAATGCTTATATCACCATTAACAGATCCATTGCTGGACTCATCCCCAGTTTCAACTTTCTTGTAATTCACAGAACCATTATAATTCTTATAGCCATTCTCAGATCTCTTGAAATTCCTTTGACTATCATTCACAAACCCGTTGTTCTGCTCATACCTGTTCTCACTTCTTTTATAATTCCTTTGATATCCATTGTTATTATGCACCCTCAGATTACCATCAGCAACATTAGTCTTATTGCCAGATTGCTTATCACCTTTAGGATTTTCAGGCTTTGATTTCCTTACTACAATATAAAAGACGAGAGAAAATCTCAGTTTCTCAGCAACCAAATACAGACAGAACAGAGTAAAACATAACATAACATCCGAATATGAATCAATCTTCCATAACAAAACAAGATCAATCAATTACCATGGTAAGGAAGATCTCCATTGTTGCTATGCACCCTCGGATTACCATCAGCACCACTGGTTCCATTACCAGATTGTTTATCACCTTCAGGACTTTCAGGCTTTGATTTCTTCACTACAATCTGACTTTTCAAAACTACAAGAAAAAATCTCAATCTCTCAGCAACCAAACAGAACATTCAATATTATTAATCTTCCATAACTTTCAATTACCATGATAAGGAAGAACAAGACGTTTCGCTCTCATCGAACGATAATCCGGTTCAGACTCCTCTTTCACCGCCGCCACCTCTTTCGACTTCCTCTCCTTCTTCTTCTTCTCCGCCGTCACAGAATCAAGCTTTACTCCATTATCCTTCGAAAGTAGAACACCCATATCATCACTCTCTACATCATCGATCAGCAGAGCAAAGAGATTACCCTTGTTCGCCATAATCCAAAAAATCTCTCACAATGTGAGAAAAATCAAACAAACAAACAAAAAAAAGATATAAATCGAATAAATAGGATTCAAATCAGGGTTTTTGAGGCTTTCAAAACCCTAACCCTAACCCTAATCGTAATCCTAATTCACTTTCTAGCTCTCATTGACTGAATTTCCCTATAATTTGGAAAAGAGAAAATTTTGATTTGGTCAACCAATGGACTCTATTTATACTGAATAACGGTTTGCAGTTTTCTTGCTCCCCAAGCAATCCTTTTTTTCAAAATATATTATCAAGAAATTGGAATATATTAGGAAACTTTGTTTAATTAAATATTTTTTTTTCCAAAAATAAAAGTTTCCAAAACAAATAATCAAATTATTATTTTCTTATAAATCTGTTATTTAAATTTTAAATTTTATTTTTATAAATGATAATGATCCATGAAATATGATAATATATTGTTTTTCTTTGAGCAATTTCATAGGAAAGAACAAATTTCATAATGTGAATTAAATATAAAATATTATTGATCTATAAGGAGAAATATCTGCAAATTGTTGCAACAAGATTTCTGCAGAATCTATAATAAATTATAGCACAAACAATAATAATCTATTTCCCAGGAAGAGGAAATTGATTAACATCAGTAAGATCTTCATCAAAATTTGATATAGAACTTTCCATAATGCTTGCAGGAGATTCTTCGTAGTCTGACCATCTCGCATTTCGGGTATGGAACCTCTGATTCCCATTTGCAGGCTTCAAAAATGCATTGATGCTCATTGACTGAAAGGGAAAAGAGGCATTAGTGATCCATGTTTGTTGGTTAGAATCGGTATTCTTGGTGAAATCAAAGAGATTGTTGATTCTACCTTGATAGGTTTCTGCTGCTTTTCAACGGTTTCCTTTTTCTTCAGCTTTTCCTCGGAATCCTTCAAAAGGTAATGAACAAGATTTAAACTTCAGTACTCAGATATAAAACTATATGAAAATCGTCGGAAAAATTATAAGCTTGCTCACCGGCTTGCTAGAAATGTTACTCTTCTTGCCTACAAGCTGCATTGACTCGAAATCCTTATCGATACATAAATGTCTATCTTCCTCAGTATTTTTCAATGATTCGAGAGCTTTTCTCTTTTCAATAAGAATTTTTTTCTCGTACTCTTTAAGAGTCATATGCTGCAAGAACAGAACAGAATTTGTATCAGTTTTTTCTAATGGGAATCGAGTTTTTCAATGACTAGATCACCATTTTTTTTCATCACCATTACCTTAGCTTCCTCTGCTCTCTCTTTGCCCTTCTTTTCCCTCTCCAAGGCTTTCTGCTCTCTCTCTTTCTCTATCGCCCTTCTCACTTTCTCTTCAGCCTTACTCTCCACATTAGTACCAGAAGTATCATTAGCAACAGTCCTGAAAAACACATCAAAATCGTGCCTTTTATCCATATATGGATTATAAGCAAACTACATAAGCAGAACGAATATGCCGAAAAGGAAAACCAGAAGAACTATTACCCTTCTTTGTTTGATTCCTGGTTCCTCCGATCATTGGTCTCCACATCACGATAGAATTTCTGATAATTCTTTCTTTCTCGTCCAGCAAAGGACCTTCCTCCATGACCTCTACCACCATGGTTACCGTAATTTCCACCACGATAAGCTCTGTTATCCCAACCATTACTTCTATTCCTTCTTCCTTGAAATTAATTCAGCTGAGAAGAATTCTTACCCTCACTACCATCCTGCACCTGATCCACAATTAGATTTTTAGATGCCTTGCCAATATCAGCTTCCTTATCACCATTAACAGATCCATTGTTCCTTCTTCCGGAAACAAGTTGAAAGCCTTCTTCATCAATGACAATCCGTTTATCACCATTAACAGATCCACTACTCGACTCATCCCCAATTTGAACTTTCTTATAATTATTCACAAGACCATTCTCACCTCTCTTGTAATTACCATTCACCAATCGATTGTTTTGCTCATACCCCTTTTCGCCTCTTTTGTAATTCCTTTGATTACCATTCACAAATCGATTGTTTTGCTCATACCCCTTTTCGCCTCTTTTGTAATTCCTTTGATTACCATTCACAAATTGATTGTTTTGCTCATACCCCTTTTCGCCTATTTTGTAATTCCTTTCATTACCATTCACAAATTGATTGTTGTGCTCATACCCCTTTTCGCCTCTTTTGTAATTTCTTTGATTACCATTCACAAATCGATTGTGTTGCTCATACCCCTTTTCGCCTCTTTTGTAATTCCTTTGGCCATTGTTGCTATGCACCCTCGGATTAGCATCAACACCATTACTTCCATTGTCAGATTTCTTATCACCTTCAGGATTCTTGTCTCCTTCAGGATTTTCAGGCTTTGTTTTTTTCACTACAATCTGACTTCTTAAAACTATAATAAAGACAAAAACAAAAAGGAAAATCTTACTTTCTCAGCAACCAAACACAACTGAAAAAACAATACAGAATATCCAATATGAATAAACAAATCATCCATGACAAAACAAAATCATTAAATTACCATTATAAGGAAGAACAAGGCGTTTCGCTGGCATCAAAGTATAGTCCGGTTCAGACGTCTCCTTCACCGCCGCCGGCTCTTTAGACTTCTTCTTCCTCTCCTTCTTCTCCGCTTTCACAGTATCAACCCTCACTCCATTAATATCATCGGTTTCTACACCATCAATCAACAGAGCAAAGAGATTATCCTTGCTCCCCATAATACTACAATCTCTCACAATGCGAGTAGAAAAGGAATAGGTACGTAATTAGGGTTTATGAGGATTTCAAAACCCTAATCCAAACCCTAAAATCACTTTCGAGCGATCATAGAGTGAATTCTTCCATATTTTGTATACAAGAGGGAAGATTTGATCTGTTTACCAAAAACAGCATTGCTCCACTGAATTTATAGATGGAGAATCTACGAAAAATCCTCCATTGTTATCGGGAAATCTTAACAGATTTCTTGCCCCGCAAGTAAACTTTTTATCATCCGATTTCTTCAATATTTTTTCAAATATTTTCTACTTTATCATAATAAATAAATAATTGGGCCGTTAAGCCCGACGGTAAGATTGATTTGGGCCATTATATAGAAACTGACATCTATTGGGCCACATATATTGGGCTAGTCTATATAAACCAATAAATTGGGCCATATGTATTGGGCTTTTATGGGCTAGGGCTTTGATTTAGCGAGTATAAATAATAAATTAATTTTAGTTTTTAATATTTTGGACTTCGATCTATTTTCTTTGTAACAAATAGTTTATTCACTTTACAAAGTTTCTAGTTTCCTGAATTTTTATTTTTATCTTCTATCATCAGTCTCGGTCGTTCGGCGGTGCAACCCAAAGAGGATCCCGCCAATCAGCTTCTTTTAGACTTATAGGTTTACTTGCGTGTTGACTCGCACACATGTTAGATTCCTTGGTCCGTGTTTCAAAACGTTTATTTTTTATGTGGCATAAAATCGATCCATGACATATCACTAAGATACCAAGACATAATAGAATTTTTTTTTAAAAAAAGGAAATTAAAAGGTCTTTCTGTTGGAAGTCAGACACGTGTTACAGTTTTGTTTGCCTGCCAATCTCTGGTTTCCAATGAAAAGTTGTTTTGATTTTTTTTTTAATTTTTTTTCTTCATGTGTCTTAATAATTTATCAGATGGATCAATTTTTATGTTATGCGAGAAGATTAAATTAAATAAAGACTTGGCAAAAATAAAATAAAAAATATGTAGAAATAATTTGGTACTTTTGAACATCGAGTCAAATCTATTTAAGCTTGATATTTTAAATTTTGAGAAAATGAGAATGCTATGAATTGTGTCAATGGCGGATGGAGGGAATGAAATTCCTAAATTTAGCGAAGCTCTTCGTTTTTCACTTTCTTCATCGACCTCGAACTTCGGATCACAGTTGCCGAAATGGAGAAATGATGACGACGAGTGATTGAAATGGAATTGATTAACTGAAAGAAGAGAGAAATCTACCGGAAAATCCAAAGGAATCAAGCGTTTTGGTGTTTTGAAAGCTCTGGATGTCGCGGAAACCTAATTATGAGTTTCAAGAATGGTGGAACAAGCAAAGAGAGAGGAATCGTGAGATTGTTTTGGATAATGGAGAGAATAATGAGAAACCGAGTAGTAGTGGAAGTTTTTTGAATGTGGAGATTCAAAGCCCTAGCGTTGATCGGACGGTTGGGAAGGATCGTGCTCGGAGCGCTAGGCAGATTTCATGGGTATGTTTGTTGAAATTTCAACAAATTGGTTATTTTATTGCTGGAATTGCTACTGGTTTTGTTACGTTAATACGTACTGCTAATCGTAGAATTGTATCTCCGAATTCATGGACGGATTCGTCTTCGTCGAGGTTGTATAGAGTAATTAGGGCTTTTTTGGTTGTGGTGATAGTGTTGCTTTTGTTTGAGCTTGTTGCTTACTTTAAGGGATGGCATTTCAGTCCACCCTTGGTTGGTTTGACAGAGGAGTTGATAGGTCTGGTGGCTGTGGTGTATGCTAATTGGCTTGAAATTAGGGCTAATTACTTGGCATCACCGTTGCAGAGTTTGGCTAATATATGCATTGTGCTATTCTTGATAGTCTGTGGATCGTATTGTTCTCATGTTAGGATGCTTTTTGGTTAAGTTCCGTCGGATGAAGCCTGTGGTGGCAATGGAGTATTTGAATGAAGTGGAGGGTTTTCCAATGGTGTTGGTGCAGATCCCTATGTGCAATGAGAGGGAGGTAAGAAGATGTAGGTTTCAAATCCCCTTTGATTTGTTTCGTTTAGATTGAAGCAAATTGTAATTAAAGTTTCAAGTGAAGTTATTTTCTGACTTTCCGATTGTCCCTTTTCATTAGCTCTATGTATTTATCATCTTTAGTTTCATGCAGGTTTATCAGCAATCTATTGCTGCAGTGTGTATCCAGGACTGGCCAAGGGAAAGAATGCTAGTACAGGTTCTAGATGATTCCGATGATTTAGATGTTCAAAACCTTATCAAGGCAGAAGTACATAAATGGCAACAAAGGGGTGTGTGCATATTGTATAGGCATCGGCTTATACGCACGGGTTATAAGGCTGGCAATCTCAACTCTGCAATGAATTGTGAATATGTGAAGGATTATGAATTTGTGGCAATCTTTGATGCAGATTTTCAGCCTGGACCAGATGTTTTGAAGAAAACTATTCCTTATTTTAAGGTGTAACTTAACGACTCATACCTACAAATGTTATATTTTAAGTTGTCGTCTGACTTTTCCTATTTTCTTGAAGGGTCATGACGATCTTGGATTGGTCCAAACAAGATGGGCATTTGTAAACAAAGATGAGAACTTGCTTACAAGATTGCAAAACATGAACTTGTCCTTTCATTTTGAGGTTGAACAACAAGTCAATGGGATTTTCATCAATTTTTTTGGTTTCAATGGAACTGCTGGTGTATGGAGAATCAGAGCCCTTGAGGATTGTGGTGGCTGGTTGGAACGAACAACTGTTGAGGACATGGATATTGCTGTTCGTGCTCACCTCTGTGGATGGAAGTTTATATATCTGAATGACGTAAAGGTTTGTGACGTAACAATATCTTCAGAGATTTCCTTGTGTTTTGGACTGATGATTAAATCTCTAACCTTACTTTTACTTCAACCAGTGCCTTTGTGAACTTCCAGAGTCCTACGAGGCATACAAGAAACAGCAACATCGATGGCATTCTGGTCCGATGCAGCTGTTTCGCTTGTGCTTCTTTGACATACTCCGCTCCAAGGTATATGCATTACTCGATTATTATATATATTAAACACTAGAATCCATTCATACGTCTTGTTAATATAATCTCTCTTTCACATTCAGGTGACTTGGGCCAAGAAAGGCAATTTGATATTTCTGTTTTTTCTCTTACGGAAGCTTATCCTTCCCTTTTACTCGTTCACCCTCTTCTGCATCATTCTCCCATTGACCATGTTCCTGCCAGAAGCCCAGCTACCAGCTTGGGTAGTTTGTTACGTCCCTGGACTAATGTCTATGTTAAGTATCCTTCCAGTGCCACGATCATTCTCATTTATAGTCTCGTACCTTCTCTTCGAAAACACCATGTCTGTGACCAAGTTCAACGCCATGATCTCTGGACTTTTTCAATTTGGAAGTTCTTACGAGTGGATAGTTACTAAAAAACTGGGAAGATCATCCGAGGCAGACCTAGTAGTTTCTCCGAAAAGGAAACCACTCTAGCTGAAACTAACAGTCTCCTCCGATCCTCCTCAGAATCTGGCCTCGTTGAGCTAACCAAATTAGAAATGACGAAGAAAAATGGAAAAACTAAAAGAAATCGTTTATATAGGAAGGAACTCGCTCTTGCGTTTATCTTGTTAACTGCCTCGTTGAGGAGCTTGTTATCTGCTCAAGGAATTCACTTCTACTTCCTATTATTTCAAGGTATCACTTTCTTAGTAGTCGGTCTTGATTTGATCGGAGAACAAGTTAGTTAACTTTCACGTCTATATAGATTAGCTCGTGATGCCTTAGCCCGTGTTTTTCATTTGGGATCGGCACATTATCATTATTGTTGTCAAAATGTTGTGTAATTATATATATATGTGTTAAAAATATTTACAAATTTCATAGCGAAATTTTGGCATTTGATTTATGGCATTTGCATGAAAATTTGATGATAGTGAGAATTGAATTGAATCGAATTGAAAGTATCTGAGATCAAATAGAAAGTTATAACAAACCCATTTTTTATTTTATGGTTTTTATTGACTACACAGAGGTGTAGCCCTTCCATTTTCAGCACAGCCATCTTACTTGTTAGCAATAAGTGACTATTTATTCGATTTGTTTTCATGTTTTGAAGTAGATTCATATAAAAGTCCAGTTCTCGAAAAGGGAAAACTAACAAAATTGATGGTCTATAGGTCACTGTCATCTGCACTTTCGTATGCATCTTCTTCAGTTGATGGTTCTTCGCTCACTCCAATAAGCTCGGTTTCAAATATAAGAGTTGCTCCTCCTGAATATGTTTCATTACTCACTTGTTACTCATTGCAGATCGTGTGTTAAGTAAAATGAAGTACGATTAGTAAGCAACTAAAACTCATCCATTAGCATTACGATTATATGTTTTAATAATGCAACTGTGCAAGAGGATAATGGTTTTTCCTTTTTTGACAAACAAATCTAGTTTCAATGTTATCGAAGATAACCCTGTTATAAACTAACTAAGCATCTAATTACCATACGAACAACATATCCGGAGCATAAGATAAGAGAGAAAAATGATATTACCTGGGATGGTGGGCGGGGAACCCTCGTCCCCATAACCAAGATGTGCTGGTATTTTCAACCTCCTCTTCTCACCCACACACATCCCCAACAATCCCTGATCCCATCCTGCAAAGAAGGTCTTCAAGCATTATAACATGGGAAACTTAAGAGACGGTCTAACATCAAGTTTCACACTTAGTAATTTAATTATAACTGCACAGCATTATTCAGAATTAGGGAAGCTCAAGTTTCTCGATGCAATAACATATATCATTTTCAGAGCTAGAAATTGATTAAAATCAGTTATCTCATCTACAAGAGATGAAATCTTCCTATGTGAATTCATGGCTCTTCTAAATCAATGCACAAACTTGAACAAAGACTAACTAATGTCATTGACATAATCACAATTGAAAATCGAACTCGCCTTTGATCACTTGACCGGCACCAAGCACAAATTGTATTGGCTCACCCCTATTAAAACTTGAATCAAATACAGTTCCATCTGTGAGTTTACCCTGCACAGGCAATGAACATCAGAGTTCATAGGTAATTACAACTTCAAGCAATATGATTCAAATGGTATACCAGAAAATAGCTATCTCTTATAGAAACTAATTCCGTTTAAAACAATTAACTTACCCGATAGTGTACTTTTACTACATCACCTTTGTGAGCCTGCTCCTCGCAAGACGCCGGCCTATGCTGCATCAAAGAGGAAGCTCCAAAACATAAACAACGACTAGAAGAAAATACTGCACAAAGTAGTGTGAACTTTCATACGACTTAAGATCCTAAACATAAACTCCATATACCAGGGAAACATTTCAAGAAGAATGCTAAATTCATTTTCATATATCCTCACAACCAGTAAGCTAACGTTGTTGTGTGCATCAGAAAATCACGAAACGAAAGTACAGTTTACGTTTAATTGTTGATCTAAGACATCATAAAAACATAGATAAACAAACGTACATCAATATAAAATTTAGAAATAGAAGAAACAAATTCACCTTCACACCGATCTGTAACTGCGTTACATCTCCAGAATCCTTCGCACAAACTGATAAAGAAAAACACAACAATAACAGCTATATCGAAAAGAATACTGCATTAATCATCATAACAAAATGAGCAGATCTACGAATGCTGAATCACATAAATACAAAATCAACCGCAAGATTAATCGACAATACCTAGAACAGGAATAATCAGAAGAAGCAGAATGAATACGCCATTCATCGCAAAGCTCGAATTCATCTCTCGTTTCTGTATGTGTTAGTGAATAATGCAGAAGGCAGTATAAACTGAGTCCGAATCAGAATCCGCCAACATTCGGGCTTTGAATAATACTCTAATACGGGTTGACCCGTTCAAAGAAATACCCGTATAACCGCCTTTAATTTTGCTATTTGTTTCCGTCTTTTAAGGATTTAATATTAATAGTTTAAATATAACAATATTTTTATTTAAATTTTCTTGAATCCAGATTTTATATTCAAAAAGTTAAGCTGACTGACAATGGGTCCAATATGTCCCCTTCATGTGGAATCCGAAATTTTTTTTTTTAATTGAAATTTTAGTGGACCAATATTTAACCTTATTTTTTAGGTACATCAAACAATTTAAACTTATAGGTAATAGTAATAGGTCAAATATGTCTCACTCACGCGAAAGCCAAATTTTTTTTTTTTTGGTTTCGGCTTGAAACGTTGACTAATAGTTAGTCTTACTTTTGAGACACACTAAATAACTTAAGCTGATAGATAGTGGGTTCAATATATCACCCTCACACGAAAGGCAAAAAATTTTCTTTGTTTTCAGCTTGAAATGTGAACCAATATTTAGCCTTACTTTTGAGGCACACCAAACAGCTTAAGTTGATAGATAATGGTTCTAATATGTCTCCCTCACGCGAAAACCGAAATATATCTTCGGCTTGAAACGTGGACCAATATTTAGCCTTATTTTTTAAGTACACCAAATATAATATGTAATAAATTGAAAAATTTAAGACTTTTTATTCTGATATTATATTAAACTACCGATTAATTCAAAAATTTAATAATAAATTCAATATATATATACTACCCACATGTTATATACCCTGAAACTTCAATATAAAAAATTCGTTATATGTGAATTTCATTTATTAGTTATATACAGATGTCCCAATAAAGTCACTTTCTAGGTGTTATAAAAATATCTAGAATGTTATTTATGAAGGGGTAAAATTATAATTTTACATTAGAAATATCCAATGTAAAATTAACACGTGAACGATATATAAGTCTCCTTATCAAGAGAGCTTAATCCAAAGGTCAACAATGGCGGCCCACGGGGTTAATCAGTAATCCAGCAACCTATTAAAAGCCGCCATATCGGTATATCCAAATCTCACTCTCTGTCTTGATCTCCATTCTTATCCTCCATTAATAACCTTACATATCACTATATAGTATAAGTTATCCATACGGCAGATATCTCTATATCTATATTCGTACATCAATTAATTCCTAAACCCTACCCAACTTTCAAATCCGATTACTCACTCTCATCACTGTTGATGGACTACAATCGTCTCCAATCCGCCGTAAAACCTAGACGAATCTTCAAGTTCTCATCGCTGACCAACTGTGAAACGATCGTGTTTCGATCGAGATTTGTGAAGTTTAGTGAATCTGTGAAACGGGTTTCGCCGATTGTGTGCGCGACTCGCTGTGATTTCAGTAGTTTGAATGCGCCGCTTGAACCCAAGTCTCCGGCTGGGAAGTATCTTGGAAGTGTTTTGCAGAATCATCCTCAGCTGTTTCATATTGCGGCTGCGGATGAGTTGAAGAATCTCGTTGATGTTCGTCATGATGCTGTTAGTCGTATGGTTCTTCAGAGTGAGTCCGGTGAAGCGTGCCTGCACAGGTATGTAGATTGTTGAGTGATTTACATGATTTTGCTTCCAATCTTCATAGCCGAAGAACACACTGGAAATTGTTGATGTTCAAAGCTGGAGGTAAGAAAGCACTCTATAAGAATCATAGAATTCATGATGTGTGATGTGTAAGCTAGAATTGAACAGAGTTGCAGAAAAATCATGTTCCTTTACCAAACCATGAAAATAGGACGATTTTCTTCTGGTTTTTTTGTCGAAATTCAGCACTGAAGTACAGAGTTTTTGAGTACTTATCTGAAACATATGAATAAGATGTTGGCTGTAGGTATCGAACTATAGTGTTGTTCCAAGGTGTGAGTTTATTTTCCGAGGTATCAATACATTCAAATTGCGCAGTTGCTCATTCGATATTGCAAAAACACAACCAAGAATTGATATTGGATCACACGAACTAGGCCTAACATCACTTGAATCGAGTGCCTATGTTAAGGTAGAATGTAATCATTCTAGATAGCCTACATACCTCGCACTTTCTCAGTTCCATTTGAAGCAGTTTGTAGGAAATTTTGATTGATGAACCACTATCGGAGTACCTTTGATGAAATTATCATATTTTGGACTTCGAACTGTTGATTTATTGCAGCACTTCCTTTTATTTT
>JAYMTB010001041.1:0-11834 GCA_036897585.1 Francoa sonchifolia
CATTGGTGGGAGAAGTTCATACAATATAATTCAGACATCAGAAGTGATGAATTCTATAAACTACCTTGTAAACTCGATAAGCTTTTCCCATCCCTCTAATTTTTTTCAACTGCTGATTTTCAATTGTAATTTCTTTCCTTCTTGTTTTTACTCTATCAAACACCAAAACATTTTTATCTATTTATTTTCTAGATCATACTAATCGATTAAATTTCATAGTCACTGCTATTTATCATTTGATATATATGCATTAGAGAAACCAATTTTGTCCAGTAAAAACTACAAAGTAGATACATACACAATACTCAACAGCTCGGTCAATGATAACAGTAGTTGCTGGTAGATGACAGATCTGAATGTCCATCTGGTTTCTGTAGTTTCACTAAGAAAATGAATGCTGTCCCATTCCTAGTTCTACGACAATCAGACACTCAGAATCTGCGAAAGAATACAATGAATGCACAGATCTGAAGTATGTGAGTTCATACATAGAAAGAATATAATAGGAAATAAATTTTTAGCAAAGCTACTTCAACATTTCATACAAAATCATTTCCAGGATAGAATACAACATGCTTTGAGTGACCACGGGTAAAAAGAGGTGACATCAAGCCAATGTGAATGTCTGCCACATTTGAATACTCCACGTAAGCTGTAACAATCTCATCTTTGACACGGAGTCATGTCCCGTAAATATGTCTGTGAACTGGTGGAGCATCAAATGTTTTTACAACTTCTAACCAAGGTTTGTCCATGATCAAGATAGAATTTTTTGAAAGGTGACCAATAAATAAAACGGGATCTCTGAAGGCGTAAAATTCAAAATTCTTTCTACTTTTCAGTTTAGTTTCTATATCACTATCTTTTAACTTGCGTTTTAGTCTACCATTTATAGGAGTATATTGTAACTTCTTTAATGCCGAATCCGGATAGTTGATCGATTCACTGTCTTCATCTCGCTCCACTGGCATCCCAAAGTCAATCATACACATTGCCCTATAGCGGAAACCAATTATAGAATATCAGATGTCTTCGAAAAGAATTCATGTCAAAAGCCTAAGAAAGGTGATGACAGAAGTTCCTAAACGGCTACTTCAAAATCATATAACGCAAAAAGAAAAAGATAAAAAAGAGGTTATGACTAAAAATAGTTAGGGAAACAAACTATTTGTGTCACTCAATGTTAATTCAGCACTCCTCATCTCGTCTGATCTTGACAAACAATGGTTTGTCCTATAGAAATGCTGCTAAACATCTCAACTAAGTCACTATCGTGAGTTTTCAATATTGATATGTGTACAACTTTAGAGATAAGGACCAGATAAGTTAGAAATAATTTTCTTCGCTTTGCTTGAAGACCTCACAGAAAAACATAATAGCATCTTAGCTCCAGCAAAAAACCCAAGACATAAGTAACCACAAACTTTCATACTCGATCTTAATAAAAAAATAAAGATTTGATCTCTACACATGTCATGAAGATGCATCCAAATCTTAAAAGCAATGTTAAAAGGCAAAAGTGTACCTGGCACTATAAATGATAACAGATGATGAATTTGAGGTGGGCGGAAAAGAGAGACCGATAACTTCACCAGGGAATTCTTGGTATCTCCTTGGCAAGACGAACGTGTGACGCATTGACCATTCTCCCAGCTGTTTGGCCTCCACATCAAATGCATAAACCTGATTTGAAGAGGTTGTAATTATAAGCACATTGCTATTCCGAGGAGGAAAACCACCTGCTGTGACAGAGGCACCATCCAATCTTGATATGAACCAATGCTGCCTGTTTGACAAATTTCAGATAAAGTAGTTAAGATATGTAGTTCACATTTATATGCACCACCTGGGGATTTATAATGTATAACTTCCAACAACATAATTGTTGGTCACATTTACTGGTAGTTAAAAACTTAAGCCTATAGTTTCAGAAGAGCATCAGAATGTGATTAATAAATAGAATGCTTCACTTCGCATTTCTAATAACTACAAATTTAAATTTTCTAACAGAAGTGACTATGCTATCTAGCAGTTGGTTTTACAACAAAAGACGCATGCAAGAAAACAATCACTAATCTAAGAAGCACCGAGGCTCTCCAGATTCTCATGTGTCAGTAACCTGTTGTATTTAACCCTAACAATCTTCTCACAGGAAAGAATTTCCAGTTCTAGAATCAGCTATAACCTACAATCTAAAGTTTTTGTTTTACGTTGATTTATTAGGACTACATATTTGTGAAGGGCTAATGTAACTTCATACATAAATTAAAGCCTATTAAAAATTAATTTGAGAAGGGCCAAATTAATCTCATGTTTCGAAGTATGATTAACAGAGGTAAATATATACTCCATGGGTTCTAACATGTTATAATCCTAAATTTTGCACAAGTTTCTCTGGAGTATGTCGGTGTACAAACTGAACCAAAAGATTGTGAAAGAAGACAATAATTTCAAGTAACTATCCCTAAAATAGAGAAATGAATGAGCAATGCCTGCCCAGGAAATCTAGCAGTGCAATTTCAAACCTTTGTATCTCCAAATTAAAGACATATATGTCTCCATAGCAGTTGACAGCAGCTAGCCACTGTCCATCCGAACTGGTAAACATTCTTGTTATGGGAGGCTCAATGGGTGGCAATCTCTCATCAGATTCCTCACGGCAAGGTGTGAAGATATGTAATAGCTCAGACCTTCCGACATCCACAACCTGCGAGGAACCAGAAAGATTAAAAATTAAATAACTAAGACACCGATAAAACAGAAATTGCGAAATATTAAATGAATTTTTAAGCCCATAACCCTAAAACCAACCTGGATTCAACAAAACAAATATACATGTAGAAATTGTGATACAAATGCAAAACAGATTTTATACTGAATTAAAATGGAACAAGACTCAGCCCATAGAAATTACTGGGTCAGAATAAAAACATACCACTGGCTAACAATGGTTATTCATTACATAGTCTAATCTAATTAATAGAAAATGATGCAGTATTTTTAAAAGCTATCTAGAACAGGTTGATTTCCAGTAGCTGGTTTGGCCCGCCACTCCAGTCGACCATTAGTATTGGCCAACCTGGATTTTCACAAAGAACAGTTCCAGGGCATAATCAGAGGAGAACCTATGCCAAAGTCCAACAGTTTGGACCAGCCAGTCAGATTGAATTCTTAAACAATGCTATGTTGAAAGTTTATCATTGCGATAAACATAAACATTAATTATTTGCTAATCCACTTTGAAAGGCAAATGTCTTATGAATTAAAGGGGATAATGACGTACTAAACCTCTTATGCCAACACCACATACTCTATCAAAACATGAGACCAACAGATGTGCAATAAAAGCAAATCCTAGAAATTAAGCATATGTACTCATAGAAAATGAGTCAACTATACCAGAACTTCATTTACTACCCAAGCCAAGCTTATACAAAATGATACCTGTAGGAAAATGCTACTTTTTACTCCATAATGACAATCTTCTAAAACATATAAATCCTTTTGATATTTAGATCAATAGACATGGAAGTTCAAATAACATCTGTTTCTAGATATGCATAAAGTGTATTTTCCAAGGAGCAATTAATCTCTTATCCCCACCCTGTTCTTTCTTTTTAATATGTGCACCTATACACATGCATTAAAATGAGATGATGCAGAGTACATATTTAATTAGACATGCAAAAGCATTTTAAACCATTTCATGATAGAGATAAGGAAGAGAGATGGGGATTGATTAAAAGAGAAGGCTTACATATATCCTTCGATCATGCCCTGCTATTATCAATGTAGAGGAGTCGGGACTAAAAAGCATAGAATGGGCAAATGGTAGTTTCTGGGGCAGAAGCCTTTTAGTAACTGTCCATGCACCTTTACCAACTTGGCACCTCTTAAGTTCAAATAAACTTACTTTCACATGGTCTGAATAAGAAAAATGTGTCCCTGAGGGAGATATGGCGCTGCAGACAATTTTCCGATTATTCTTGCTCTTTACTCGTGCAAGCAAATCTGTAGCTGCAAGACCCCCGATAGGTCCAAAACCCATACTGGGAATGGTACCACTTTTCACACGGACACAGAGAACATCTAATGAATGGGAAGCCTGAACGAGAAGCAAAGAAGACTGGCTGAAAACTGTATTAAGCACAACTTGAATTGGTACTCTCTGAGGAGCAGGGCAGATATCATGTGGTGAGAACTTTGTGAACTCCTTGATGGAGTAGGCTAAGAGCTTAGTGTCATCACCCGCTGAGATAAGCATAGGGACCCCCAGATGAGCCCACTTGTGGTAACTGAATTCAATGGGCTTCTCTTTGCGACGAATTCTTTTGACATTCTCATCAGGTAATGCATCTGCTTTTGAAAGAGCATAATTAAGAAGGAACACATTGTGTGATTGACTATCTGTATGTAACTTAAAATAATAAGAATCAATAAATGCTAAATGGGACACAAGTAATCAGTACGAAAAAAAAAAATTTAGGGAACCAGAAAAGCAGTCCATGAGAGAAAGGGTGGGGTGCGGATGCGCTGGTGTCTAAAGAAGAATTGGAGAACATAAGCCAAAGAAAAGTGAGATTAAAAAAACATTCAATTTAAGTTTGTGCATTATTCCAAATGCCACCAGTCAAGTAAAGGGAAGTCCAACGTTACAGCTCTCACACTCAAGTTCCTAACCAAACCTTCATCTCCACTAACAATCAACTCCACCACCAAACTGTGTCCAACTCTAGCACAAAAAAGAGAATCTCAGAGGCAGAATCGATGAGCTTAAATCGATAGATCACATAATCAGCACCCGTCTTACAAGTATTTTATTCACCAACCACATCAGAATGGATTTGGTTCATAAGATACTTTATCATAACAATGCACCTCAAAGTAACAGGCCAAATAAAAACCCCACCTTGGATCCCAATTCTAGATCTCCATTATGTTGGCATAAAACCCAAAAGCATACATAGCCCCAAATTATCTTCAAACTTGTTGTCTCTGTTTGAAACAGGAACGTGAAGATCCAAACCTTCTTTGTAGCAGCTCTTGCATTTCTATAGCATATTAGAAAAGGAATTAATAGACCCAACTTCCAACCCTTAATTGCTTGCATAATCTACAACTTAAGTGAACTCGAACTCCAACCAAACCCCGTAACTAGTCACACTTTTTCCAACACCTCCACCGAAAATAAAATTGAACTGGGAAAAAAGATTCTAAAGCCTCAACCCCCAACCTCTTTTTTGCACAACTGTTTAAAATAGAAACAACAAATGCTAAAGTAAGAGCACACACCTTCTCGGCTGATAGGAACAGCAACTGCCAGGGCCCTAACATCATGTGTATGAGCTCTTACGTTACCAACATAGACCCATTTCTTCATCACCAAAGAAGAAGAGTTTTCATCATTAAACTCCTCTGTGTTGCCTGAGAGTTTATAAAGAACAACCTAACAAAGGAGACAGCTAAAAATTTTTAGCAAATACAACAGGACCTGATCACGTACATCAAGAGTGAAATAGAATAACTAGTAAAATATTTGTAAACAGAAACAACATAATGGATCAATTACCCGAAGAAAATGAACATCACCAAGGTTCTATATGCAATTATACTGAACCACATAAGCCCTAGATTATAGATGCATCCCATCTATAGCTATTAGTACTATAAAAATAAAAGGCAGGACTGCAGTCATGCACAAGGTATTCACGTCAAGTACTAGGGGAGTAAAGGTTCGGTTTGGGTCAGAGCTGAACTAATTTTATTCAGTTCTGAAAATAACAACCAAGCCAAGCCTATAAAAAACTAAACCAAACCAACCTGAAACCGAATCCAATCGGGTTTTTTTTGGTCTGGTTTAGGTGTAACTGAAACTTAAAATTGGGACTTGTAATACTTACAAAAACATAGAAAATACTAGGCCCAAGCACCGCCTTCACGACCCAATTCACAGAATTAGACTTTGTAAATGGTAAAGAGTAGTAGTTTATTAAAAAGAACCTTTCTTCCCTTACCAATGGGAAGCTAAACTCTTCACCTGACATAGTTCTCGCCTCTCTGCCATGCTAGTCCCTCCACATGCGCCGTCTTTTGAGGAAAAAACCCGTTATGCTGCTTCCTAGTACTGAACATGGGTGTAGACTTCGAGTTACAAACTCAGAAGTTGCAGTGCGAACTCAATCTTATAAACGTAAGAAATTTTTATTGAAAATCAGCCAGAGATGGGAGGAAATCTGGAGCTGAAGGTACAGTTTTTTGCCATGAAAACACTTCTGGAGTAGGCTTTGAAGCTTCAGAAACACCAATTAACAAAAAACATAATAGTTCTCTAATTAGGGTTTTCTCGAGTAAGTTCATTTGAGAAAGGGAAAGCGAAAAAAGTATGAACTCTTCAAACTCTTTTACTTACATTCTAATAGATTATTTTTTTATTAATCACTTCACATGTTTTAGAGAACAAAGAAATGTCCCATTTCAATAACTCCTTCCATCCGTCCACGGAGCTGTATAAAGAGAGGGTAATGAGGCACAGAGGAAATAATATAAAAAATGAGGGAGAAGAAGATACAACTGGTAAAGAGGAGCAGTCATGTGAGGGAACTTTAAACTCAATCCCACACTGAACAAGAGAAATAAAGGTGGCTGAAAGGCTTTATAAAAAAACAATAACATTGAAGAACAAAGGTTAGTAAATAGTATATAATTTTCATTGCCTCCATTCGTTCAGGTATAGTTGGTTTTTGAACATATTAAACCAGGAACCAAACCGATTGTTGAAAACAGAATTGATTTTTAAAAATCGAGCTGAATTGAATGGTTCGGTTCGGTTTTTTTGGTTCAATCCAGTTTCAAGTCAGTTATAGCATAAAAACATTATGTTACACCCAACTCCAAAGTTGACTATGGTGTCTCACACCAGGTAAGTGTTTGGTACATATATATTATGACTCAAGTGATTAAGATGAACTCACTAATCATACTCATATTTTGTAGAGTGGAAACAAAAATGAAATAGTATAGCTTTTGGTTCAATTCATAACAAATGTATCAAATCAAGGACAACATAGTATATATCATTGTCTGTGTGAACATTTCAAGGAGGGGAAGGATTAAACAAAAAAGTTCCTGTACCCATTATCTCAAAGTTGTGCATGTTACAAGTATTTTTATCGATTCCTAAATGGTAAATGGATTGTAACCTGATCTTTATATTGAAGTGGAAATGTAAACCAATAGTTTGATCTTTTTGCATTGTCAGACCAATAATAAAATCTATACCATAGATCCATATCATTAGAGATAGTATGGAAATCATCTCTTAGCTCTCCATTATATGTCAATGCACATGTCATAATAGGAATAGATATTGTGACATGCTACATTTAGTATGGGTTCAGTAGATTTAGGTATTATAATATATCATGATTAACCCGCTAATCATAGTAATATTTTGGTATGAATGAGTGGAGATAAAGCTTAACAAATCTACAGTGATCAGAACCATTACTGCATAATGAGGACACATTAAACAGGAGAAGTTTGTGAAACTTCAGAAGCCTAATCTTACGCATGCTATGCTTGTAGTTATGTTATGTCCCACATGGGTTCATCTTGGCTATATAAAATCAAACAAAAAACCAGGTGTTGTGTGATTGAAGATCATACTCAATACCCTATCGTAAAAAGATTTACTGAAAAAGGCAGATGCCTCTGTAAATTAATTGACAAATTTCAAGTGGAATTAAAGGGCACAACCTGACCAAGCCTTTCTTATAGAATCATGATATGGACAATTAACACCATTAAATTTCATATCCAATGATGAAAAATATCATACCTGACCGTCAGAACCTGCTGAGAAAACCCTATTATGGCTGGGAGATGCTGCCAAAGAATTCACATCACCCTTGTGAAATGAATGTGCCTGAAGAAGAGTTCCATGCTGACTGTCCCAAAACTGAACGCTACCAATACTATCAGCACTAACAAGTGTTCCACACCTAAAAAGAAAAAGGAAACAATGCGATCTCAGCAACTATGTTGTGTCAGCTAGAAGTACAATCTTACAAGAAATTAGAGAACACTATAATCAAAGATAAACATATATAAAGCCATAGAACTTAAAAATAAATAGATGCTACCTGAGGGCAAGTAATGACCATACACAAAGTTCAGGTCCACTACCCGAACCTCCTAGTCCAACGGTTATCCTATAGATTTCATGAACAGCATTGACATTCCAGCACCGTATAAATCTGCAAAAATTCATTACGTGATAAGTAGTCATATTAGAAAAAACAAAAGGTGGATGCTATATAATGTGAAAGCAAAAATTATTCCAATTGAATTGTACTATGATTACAAATATTATAAGAGTTGACTATTATTATAATTGATAAAAAGTGTATTTACCACAGGAGTAGAATATTATGAAAATTGATAAAAGATCATTCTAACACAACTCATCATTTCTCTTAATCTCTTGCAAATTCAATCCAGCAGAAGTACAGGAACTCCTCATAAGGTATGTATAAACATATCAAAACATCTCTCGAGACATGCAGTTCTAAAGATAATATAACAATTTACTTCCAAATGGTAGCCTCTATTGTTGTATAATAGGATAGAGAAGAATAACTTAGAAATGTCCAACTTATTTGACGAGATGACGTTGCTGAACTTTATCATTTTCCAAAGAAATTAAATATAATGCATGTAACTATGCATCCAAAATTGTAAAAACTAAAATCAAACATGGAAAGTTTCAACATCATTGCTTACCCATCGCTACTCCCAGAATATATCATATTTCCAGTAGGACTCCATGCAACACTCAATACACGTCCTGCAGAGAATCTCTCTGTAAGCATCAAACATATAGTTCATATAGCATACTAATTGAGTGAGGTCTAGATATCTCACCACTGACCCTGGGCAACGATTTATGGTAAACTAACCCATCTGAGTCAGTAATATTGTACATTCGCACACACCCATCGTCACAAGCAATAGCTAAACAAGGATATTCACTAATAGATTGCTCATGAAGTCCAACAGAATCAGAGTCATCTTCACTTTCACTATTTTCATGAGCATCACCATCACTAACTTTATCATTTGAATGCCTATTTGCAATATGCTCAGACTTTTTCTCCGTATGAAATGGATTGATCAAAGGTGCCACTGCCATCTGCCAGATTGAAACCCCTAAGGAGTCTAACACAATCTGCCCAAATCATTGATAAGTAAGAACTATTAATCAGTAGTTCTAACAATTAAAATTGGTGCATGATAATAACAGAATGAAACATCCCTTAGTCAAATTCTATAGATGACTAACAACATATTCCACATGCAATAAATACATGCATAAATGTATTTCTTCACGCTGCTCAAATTTATGTACTGCTAAGATACCAATGAACAACCATGTACCTAAGACTTGAACCCTGAGAAAAACACTTGTATATGCTACTAATAATTGGTCTCAGTTCGTTCTTATTCCTTAATAGTTGCAAATTATGCAAAGGCCTCTTATTTGACAACAAAAACCAGATATTTAAAACTCTTCGTGGCCAATGAAAGTAATGGACTGAGATTCAGTTACTATACCTTCTGCTTCAAATGGAAAAGATCCCACTCCGATACCGACCCATCAATACTAGACGAGAACAACCGACCACAAGCCATCCCTCTCGAACTAGTGCGACACCAAACGAGCGACGAAACTCTAGAATTGGAGTCTCCATGAATCGTCTGAGCACATAACACAGCAAACACATTAAATTAATCCAAACAAACTTTAATTAACAAGTAAGAGGTTTGACTGATTAAGTTAAGTGCTTGCCATCTGACAGTGCCAGCCGACAGCGCCTGGAGAGACAAGCCAAATCTCAAGCGAGCCATCTTCACGAGCAGCAGCAACCTGAGAGTCGTCGACACTAGTAGCTAGGGCTACTACCGGAGACGGCTTCCAGTCAATTGAGTGATTCCTGTAAGCTTGAAGCATATTTGCGGTAAACACCAAGCCCTAGACGAATCAAACCAAGCACTACAAGGAGTCACCGATACGATTACACTTGGATTCGATTACGCTTGTAGATTTCGAATGCTTCGATCAATGTATTCCAAGGAAAAACAAAATGGAAAGAATTTTGTCGTCCTCCTCGATCACATTCCTTCGGGGTACTTCCTATGGCGGCTGCGTTTGCTTTACCTCTCTGTATTAAACCCTAGTTGGGGCAAACTGGCGGATCGGCTGATGCGGTCCGGATCTGCTTTATCCATCTAAGAACGTGCCAGTCCTTTGGATCCGGATTTGGAACGACCCAAATTGGGGCATAAATAAAACCATCTCATTATTTTATAATACTAACTTATTAGCCCATATTTTTATTCCCTACCTAAGCCTTTTTTTTGTTAGGGCCTCCATTTGTATACACCGCTGGGGTGTGTACATTAAAAAACAGAGGGTAAAAATATAATTTCAAATAATATAAATAAATTAAAAATTGATTATTGAAAAAAAAATTATTAACACAATGCTAACCATGGTCTATTTGATGGAATGATACATTTGTAATTACATATCCAAGTTAAAATTGGCCTTGACTAATCGATTATGTCCCGACATAATCAATTAGTTTTGTACTCACTAACATTTTGGATTACAACTAATCAATATTGATGAGTTGTAATCGTATTGATCAGTAGTAATCCAAAATTACACATGACGTAATCGAATTGTAATTTTGGATTATTACTAATCAGTGGGATTACAACTGATGAGTTGTAATCGCACTGATAAGTAATAATCCAAAATTGCACATGACATAACCGAATTGTAATTTCGGATTATTACTGATAAGTGCGATTACTACTCATCAGTGTTGATCAGTAGTAATCCCCAAATCCACATGGCGCAATCGAATTGTATTTTCAGATTACTCTTGATTAGTGCAATTACGACTCATAAGTGCTGATCAGTTGTAATCCCAATGATCAGTAGTAATCCAAAAATCAAAATTGGTCAAAATTGGCCTTGACTAATCGATTATGTAGGGGACATAATCGATTATGTTTTTACTTGCCTATAATTTTGGATTACAACTGATCAGTGGGATTACAACTGATCAGCTACTAATCAGTACTGATGAGTTGTAATCACACTCATCAGTAGTAATCCAAAATTGCACATGACGTAATCGAATTGTAATTTCGGATTATTACTGATCAATGCGATTACTACTCATCAGTACTGATCAGTTTAATCCTCAAATCCACATGATGTGATCGAATTGTATTTTCGAATTACTCTTGATCAGTGCAATTACGACTTATCAGTGTTGATCAGTTGTAATCCCACTGATTAGTAGTAATCTCAAAGTCAAATTGGTCAAAATTGGCCTTGACTAATCGATTATGTTTTTACTTGGCCTATAATTTTGGATTACAACTGATCAGTACTGATGAGTTGTAATCGCACTAATCAGTAGTAATCCAAAATTGCACATGACGTAATCGAATTGTAATTTCAGATTATTACTAATCAGTGTGATTACTACTCATCAGTTGTAATCTCACTAATCAATAGTGTTGAGAATTGGACAAAATTTGAAGGATGAACAAGGCCGCGACAAAGCATAACGAAGAACAAAAGGGAATTGGCTGAACATGCAGCGCGGCGGCACTATGAGAGAGCGCGGCCGCGCTACTGCTGCTATGCATGACTGAATGCATAGCGCGGCCGCGCTAGGTTGTTAGGGCAGTTTTTCAGTCGGTTATTTTCTGTTTTGAGTTGTTATGTTTGTTAGTCTTTTAGGTGATGCCTTGGC
>JAYMTB010001042.1:0-11831 GCA_036897585.1 Francoa sonchifolia
CAATCGAACCCCCTGTTTCTCTTCCGCACCCTCCTCAAAACACCTCAGTTCCCAAACTCAATTATGCTCAAGCAGCTTCAAAACGTTTAACAATAACTACCTCTGTTGAGGGCATCAAGGCCCTGCTCCCGGATATTCCTCTATCTCACCGAAAAGATAGAGCAAAGAGGGCAAACCTGCTGCGATTTTTACGCCTGAGAGGCTGAGGGTGGGCGCCTCGGCGCCCATCCGGCCCGGCCTTTTGGCACCCGTCGTCCATACTGACACATAGCATTTTTAATTGAAAATATAATGGAAGGGGCAATCCTGTCCTTATAATGAGTTGAGGGGCAATTTATTTGATTTTGTTTTTAAGGACTAAATATGTTAATAACCTATAGTTCATGGGGAAAAACATGGTTTTAAGCCTAATTATATCTAAAAGTATTAGTAGAAGGGTAATTTTGAAAAAAATGGCAAATGTCTATGTCATCCGGCCAATCAAATAATTTTAAGGTCATTTGCTTAAACAATAATAGAGCCTCATGCACGTGCGATGAAGAGGCTTTGTTTTTCCGGGTTTAGTAAAATTAAAGAGTTCAGATTATTTGATGATTATAACAGTTGATAAAACAAAACAAAATAATAGAAATAAAAAGAGTACTAGAGCCTCACACACACGCGATGTATTTGCCGAAGTTTTTTTATTCTGGTATTTGTGTAACAGAGTAAATTTAGTATTTCAATTTTTTTTTATGTACCAAATATGCATAATAGGGAATTCAAACTTTAATTTCCATCCTTTCAAAATTTGTACATTATTCTAAAACTAAAATAGATTGATTAATTTAAATTTTATAACATATAGTTTTGGACGGATAAATTGTTAGATAGATTTAAATTTAAACTGGTAGATAACTTATTTGGCAAATTAGAATTATAAATTGACAAAATATAAACACAGAAGAAGTACGAAACCCACAAACATATTGTAAATCTTGATACTAGTTTTGAAATTGATCCGTGTTATAGAAATACTCTGGCATCATGTTGTGTTGATTGTATGCTATTTGAATCTCAGGGATAGGGGCAGGGTTGAACATATCCGGATTAGCTAGCATCATAGGCTGTAGTGGCTGATACGGTTGCATATTGTACTGATAGCTGCTACTAGGCTGTAGTGGCTGATACGGTTGCATATTGTAATGATAGCTGCTACTAGACGCCCCATCAGATCGATTATAACTAGGCTCATTCGTTAACATCATCGTTGTTAAATCATAT
Organism: Francoa sonchifolia; assembly: GCA_036897585.1. NCBI lineage: Eukaryota > Viridiplantae > Streptophyta > Magnoliopsida > Geraniales > Francoaceae > Francoa > Francoa sonchifolia. The sequence goes on from JAYMTB010001042.1 coordinate 1,264, forward strand.
GCAGGGTATTGTTCCAATGGTAGGATCGGAAATCTATGATCGAAAGAGTAACCTGTTGGCGCATAATAATCAAGTGGCTGCACATTCCTTTGAAAATTCGCTTCCTTTTCCATCATCTCAATCCTATGCTTAGCAAGCTCAATCTTAGAATCAATAGCACCAATTGCGAAACTCAATTGATCCCTCAAGAATTCCTTGATACGATCATCATCCAACATTCGGTACTTATTTTTCACATCTTCCTTTTTTAACTCGGCAGTTTCGTTATCATAATTAGATAACTCTTGAATTTGTCTCGAATTTTTATTACGATCAGTCATCTTATATTTATTAACAATGCACCTAAACACTGCAGGATTTGGCCGCCAAATCTCGGGTTCTCTAACTTTCTTTCCCTCTTTAGGTCCATAAATTACCATGCAAGGGTCAAGGCCACAAAGAACACTAAACTCGTGAATTTTCTTGATTAATCCCTTCTTCCTGTTCTTGAAAACCGTGTCTCTATTTGCTACATTCTTTATTAGTTCCATCTTCAACTTTGTTCGACCCATCTAATCGAAATAAGAATAAGAAAGAAATAAATTCTAAGAGATGAGCAGAGTGATGAAATATTTTGGTCCGGTTGATTTATATAGAAAATTAGAGATTAGTAATTATGGAAATCTAATTTAAATTTGGAAGAATCATAAATATATTTGGTTTCCATAAATTAAACGATTAATTAATGTATTATAGAAAAGGTAACTATTTGATTTCCTTTTTTATTTTAGGGTAATTAATGCTAACAAGAATATCAGTACATATGCAATTTTTAAATTTATACAAAATATTTATGTCTTTCCGTTTATCATCCAAACCTAATTAAACCAGAATCAAACTTACTAACATTTGTGGTGTTCATGTCGGGTGATCCGATCATTTATCATAAGCCACATAAGCGAAAACACCAACCCACGGGATGAAAGATTCAATTAGCTAATTATAAGAAGTACTTCACACGACAATGAGGACAAACCTTACATCCTCATTCCATTCCTTCATACTTTTGAGTTGGTCAACATATTGATTTCTGAATTGTTACGAGCCCTCACTGCTGAGATCTCCCCATCGAACATTGTGCTTTGCAGCTAGATAATGGGCTCCGACTGGTCCTCTGCTGCCATAGGGATAGAGCTCGGGTACAATCTTCTTCTCCTCAAGTTCCTTTAACAGTGGTGTGAACAATGACCAGGCAGCATCGAGTTCATCGCTTCTAATAAACAATCTTCGCTCTCCTTCTATTGCATCTATGAGTAGCCTTTCATATGCATCTGGTATTTCTCTCGTATACCTTCAAACGCGAGAATATCAGTCATTGGACTAAAAGAATGAAATGTAATCAACCATCTATAGTAGTATACCATACCTTGCTCGGTAAAGCAGATTCAGATCACTGCGATCTAATCTCATTCCAAGACCAGGAACTTTATTGTTAATCTTCAGATAAATGGCTTCATCAGGTTGCACACGAAGCACGAGCTCGTTTGTAGCCTTGTCAAGATCTGTTCCAAAGTTTCGCTTGTACAAGTTACCTGGGACATGTCTGAACTGAACTCTGATCTCCGCTCTGGATATTCATGCCAACAAATTTATAAGGTCAACTGAATAGCCAATTCCATATAGAAGAATGAGATGAAGTAATAATCTACTAACCTCTTAGTATGGAGAGCCTTGCCTGCTTTCATGAGGAAAGGAACATCATCCCATCTAGCATTATTAATGAACAGAGCAGCTGCTGCGAACGTGGGTGTGAGGCTGTTTTTTGGCACAGTTGGGTCATCGGTATAAGCAGGATACAATTTGCCACCTTTGCTGTGGCCTTTATATTGTCCAACAATAACATCTTCAAGCTGAAGTGGTTTCATTGACCTTAGAACCTTTACCTGAATCAAGTCTGTACTCATCAGGCCACTATACTTTTCGGTTAACTCACGATAAACACATAAAATTTTCATCAACTCAAGACGAGACAAGCTTATGCCCAATTCATGATGACAGCATGAAATTATATGTGACAAACTCACGGTGACCAATACCTTTTCATTCCTGACGTCCTCGGCATCTAAGCTGACAGGAGTCTCCATTGCAAATAGAGCTAGAATTTGCAGGAGATGATTTTGCATAATGTCTCGTATTATTCCATAGTTATCAAAATAACTGGGGACAGAAATTAACACAGTTGGATGACATTCCTCCCTATAAGAACAGTTTTAGTAATAACAGTAACATAGGGAAAATATGGGACTCACCCGCCTCGACCCTCTGTACCAAAATCTTCAGAAAATATGAACTGCACATTGCGAATGTAATTCCTCGACCACAGAGGCTCAAAGACAAGATTTGAGAAACGAAGCACTGATAAGTTTTCAACAAGCTCCTTGCCCAAGTAGTGGTCAATCCTATAGAATTATCAACAAGATTAAAGTTTTCTCTATGTCTGTAATTGTTTTGTAAATAGCAATAGTAAATAATGAACCTGAAAATTTGTTCTTCAGTCAAATACTTCTTTAACGATCTGGTTAGCTCACCAGATGACTCTGAGTCACGGCCAAACGGCTTTTCAACAATGACCCTTGTCCAACCATTTGATGATGAAGCTCTAAGGCTAGCAGATCTCACCACATCCACAAATATGTTTGGAGGTATTGATAAGTAAAATAACCTGTTAGCGTGTTTTCCAGCCTGAAAGGCATGTTTTGCTTTCAGGCATTATCCTAACACATTAAATGTGACATAGATATCTTATGTAAACATGTTACCTCTTTCACTTTTAGCTTGCTATCCAATCCCGCAAAATCCTCCTCAGAGTCATACTGACCCGCATGATAAAAGCATCTTTTTAAGAACTCATCCATTTTGTCTTCACAATTTTCCCTGCATTTTTTCTTCGACATGCCATTAAAACGAGAATGAAGAATAAGGTTTTCCTAACATAAAATGCCAGCAACAGTTAATCAATTAGAAAACCTCTTATCGATTCTGCAAGTTAATGTCCTACTAATCATGTTCCTCAGCTCCTCATCAGTCAATTTAGTCCGAGCATAACCAAAAACTGTAAAATTCTGCACAAACATGACTGAATAAAATACAAAAGAAATTCATAGGCAAATGTAAGATATCTAAGTGACATTCAAATTTTGATACACAAAGCAATTGAGAAAGAACCTTGGGTAGACAATCTTCATAAAAAAGAGCAAAGAGTGCTGGAAAAATCTTCTTCTTGGCAAGATCCCCTGAAGCTCCAACAACTGTTATGCTGAGAGTTGACTCAACCTTTTCGGATTCTGACAAGGAAAAGGACCCCTCTTTTCCTTTTGGGTTAATGTGTTCTTCGGCCAGTGGATTACCAGCTAAACCAACCCCAAAAACCATCAGCAATCAGACACTAAACAAAGTTAGTAGGAAAATTCGTAAACACTAGAACACATTGAGTATACTCTATTAAAAATCGAGTTTCTGTTCTCTATTTGAGTTAGACAGCACAAACACATCTCAACCTTCCGGATGGATTTTTTGCTAAAGTAGGACAGTTTTCACAAATAACTGTCCGTTTGCCAATTTTCCGAAACTACGCCATTTGAATTATCAATTCACCGAATTCATGACTTCAAGATGGGACTTCAAAATTTTCTTTACTTTTGCACATAATTTTGAAAAGTGCAAATCATGGTGATAAATTTTATAGACTTTATAGTTCCACTACATAGACTTTATTCTTGGTTGGTTCAGAACCTCAGACCCCTTGAAGTATAATATTGCTTAAAATTAACTTTTCATTTTCTGACTTCAATGAAATTTGATCCTGATGCTACAATATGGACAACCCATATGTAATTGGAATAGCAACTAGTTGAAAAGCAATAGAAACAGCAATAGAAGAATTAAAAAAATCCTCACCATCTTGGACAGAAACAGCAACAGCATTAAGTGGATATCCATTTGAGGATTTGATCTGAAAATCCTTCTTATCATGAGTTCTTGTCTTAATCAAAGAAACCCATGTGGAGGAACAAGTTTTTCTTGGCAAAAACATGGATCTACAGCTGAATATAAGTGCTTCATGATTGAATGATGAAGTGGGTGAGAAATTTGTTGAAGATGAAGAAGAACATGGATTTAAATGGGAAGCCATTCAGATAGATGGATCTTTAGCTCAATCCATCAACAACTGAAATTTTTTATTCGGAAGAGAGAAATACTGATGGATTGATTCATTGGCTTTTGGGTTATTGAAAAGGGCATTGTAATTTTCAAAGAAAAGTGAGTGAAATCACAAATATGAGGTAAAGAATTTTTGTAAATTATTGAGTTTGGAGTTATGAATTAGATATTGGTGGATGATGAATCAAAAATGGGTAAAATCTTTTTGAATCACAAAGAGTATCTATTGACCATTGTCTATCTCCTCATGTCATTAAATAATCCTTTGATCCATTGGAAAAATTAGGACCAACCCAATCCAACTTTTCCTATCTTTTGTATTCAAAATCTGAGGACATGGTTTTGTTTTTTTTCCTCTGAGAGCTTTACAGTTTTTGCATAGCATTAATATTTGTACTTTTCGTTACTAGTTAATATAAATTTTGATAGAATTATTTAACTGTTTGATATAGCGCATATAGCACGACCGTATGAATTTTTTTAATAGGTATTGAATAAATCAAATTGTTATATGCAAAAAATGAGAACCACCAAAAAAAGATAAGTGCGCAAATTTTGAACTACAAAATGGTTTTGCAATATTTATTTATTTTATTGATTTCCATTTTAAAAACTAAGATTTTTCTTTTTCCATCTCATATATATTATTCATAAATTATTAATTAATAAGTATTTTTTTTTTCAAATGTAATGAAGAACATTTCCGAAAAGTTTGAGTTTCATACAGTATAACAAGAAGAATAATAGACAAAAAATATTTACAGTTTTAACCTTTAGCAAACCACTCATATACGTAATTAATTTCTTTTCCCTTTCTTATTTACTTGGTGGGTAACTTTGTTTGCGTTAGCTCTTTGGGCCGATAAATTGTTGCTCTAGTTTTTTTGAATAACTTCTTGTCAGTGTTACCTTGCATCCTCATTTTATTGTAAAATATCCTCAATAAAAAAAAATAGTAAGATGTCCATCTTGAATGATAAGTGTCATAATTAGTGTCAAATGCCATATGTAATGGTAAAACAAGAAAATTTACTTTCAAATGTGAACATCTTGTAATTTTATGTAGAATGAGGATCCAGAATGCAAAGTGCATACTGTGGGAGTAAGCAACAATTTGACACTCTTGGGAGCAAATATATGATTAGTTCTGATAATTGATCAGAATCATCTTTTCCATCGTATATTAAGCTTCGCTCATAAATTTCTCCAGAAATCTCTGAAATCCAAAATCAATTCCAAACGGAGTTTAAGAATAAATGTGCTTGTGTCACTTCCATGCAATATACTTACAGTAATCACCTGTATTAAACAACCCGAGATGAACGCATCTGTTTTTATGTGCAAAATAGACAAATTAGTCATCAAAATTGTAATGTTTGTACTTGCAAAGCAGATCTTCATTCAATAAACATGTTAGACTATAATAAATAGGCGAAGAAAAACTTTGATTGAGGAATGATCCATGAAACCGCTAAAACAACTCTAAATACTATGAGGCACGATTTCAAATAAGGATAAAAAACCACCTTCTCGATTAACTTTTGTAAGAACCTATCACGAAAATGCATTTTATATTTACATTTACATCCTATAATGGTAACAAGCTTTTCCTAATTCTTCGTTATTCTTTCTTTTCAGGAGTCAGATTATTAGTAATTATAACAAATACAGTAAGAAAGAAATACCCCAACGGACATACGGGATGGCTTGCAAAGATTGATTGAAATCTTGACTTCACAGCCGCTTATGTTGTCTTCAGTATTTGCAGCATTTAAGTATGTCAATTGCCTATTTGTTTGGTGCCTTCCAATCATCTCATTTATCTTCCAGATGTTCCATAGCGTTTAAACGAGCAGATTTCCAGCTGACTATTTTCTACATCGTCAAACCTAAGATTCACTTATATTGTTAGCTGTCATATTCAACACAGATTCATCAATCACCGGCATATTTCTGACATGATCAAGGAGTCCAGTAAGTTCTCTATGAACATAATTAAAACATTCCTTGGAGATGATTGATTCTGTCAGTAAAGATGTAGTAAGAGAATGATAGAGCTGTGCACACTCACTACTGCTGCTTTGAGGATTTTGATCATTTATAGGAATTAAGGAACTCTCCAACCGCCAACGAGGCAGAAAATACTTTTCTGGGAGTTGAAAGTAGTTTTTGACCAAAAGTATTCGAAGGGAATGTCTGCATAGTACACCCGAATGCATAAATTCCTTACAAGAACAGTGAATTTGCTCATTCTCTGGTATCCAAATCACTTGACATTAACCCTCCATTTTCTTGTAGTGTTGCACAAGATATGACCCATTTCCCATTTCCGTTGTAGCATATTGCATTGACAGCGCAATTTCATGTTGTAACAGACTGAAGGCATAAGGTGTAAGAATACTCTGTGCATGCTCTTCTATAGGAATGCATGTTTTAAAGTGCGTATAATGCACCACTTCTCTGGATTGATATCTGAATCTGGCAGTAACACCAACCTGAAAGATCACAAAACTAATATTGACAGACTTGATATGATAAATAAACCAAAAAAACATTTACGCAAACAGCATACCTGCTCTAAGAACCCTTGCAAACATGCTTGTGCACTTAAGATTCTTTTCAAGAATGTGTCCAGACATTGTGAAATTCAGTTGTCATTGTACGAGCTAGAAAGTAGCCTCAAATATAAGAATATGGCCAGAATGCTCTATAAGAAAACAGTAGAGTTATATGCTTATCCGAAATGAGTCCAAAACGACTAACCAAAAGATTCCACTGTTGCTCAAATTCTACACTCTCCAAGTGACATAATATATCAAATTCTGCTTTAAAATCCGAATACTGTGATCCAAGAGGCATAGAAAACCAACTAGATATTTTAGACATTATACGCCCTACACATATGACATGTTTAGAATTTGGCCACTCCCTTGCAATTGCATCTGTAAGCCCCAAATCAATATCGGTCAGAATTTTTTGCGGATACCTTCCCCTCAGAAATCGAAGAAAAGTCTGCTCAAAAGAAGCAATGAGATTTAGGGATTCATTGTTGTGGGCAGATGCCATTGATGATGAAATGATAGAATGCATAATAGCTATATAATTTGTGATATTTTCTTATATTTTAATGACTGAAAAATGCAAATCTTGGATTTTAATTATGTTTCATATTTTGTGGAGTAGATTGAAGATCTGGATCAAAATGCGTTAAAGATTGAATACTTAGCATGATTTGCATAAAATCACAAATTTTAGGGAAAGCCATCGGAGCTCAAGAAGGTGAACATCCAGAAGAAGTGTTTACTTAAAACGCGGGCACATTCTATTTAATCCTTGAACGATCCAGAAGAAGTTGGCAGTTAAAGCGTGAGCATGCCTTGTTAATCCGTACAATTTGGTTTTAGGGTTACAAATTTATTGGGGAAAAATTTATAAATGACAGCTGAAAAATTATATTTATTTATTCTTATTATTAGGAAAGTATCAGTATTATCAGAATCCCCTATAAAAGTGAGATTTGTTTTTAGAAGATTTCCTTTTTTAGAATAGGACAACTATTATATAAGGAAGATAAGTTTTTCTTTTAGGGATCATATTCTTCCTAGACTCCTTTTTTCTTTTAGGCATTCTTCTCTTTGTCATGGGTTGCTAAGTACCAATCCAATTAAAGGATAATCAAAGTTTTAGTTCTTTAGAAATTGTGAGATCTAATTAATTGAATTTGTTTCTTTATTCTTCACTATTTATATATCTTTTATATTTCTTAAGATTATTGTTTTGATTAGTTGATACAAAAAACCCTTGTTCGATTGTCAAAATAATATACTACCATTTATAACTTTAAATCCGTAATTGTTTGAATGTTCTAATGCTAGTGGTAAAATAACATAATTGATTATTGTTAAGAATTGGTCCAAATTGAGGTTAAACAAGAAAGCGGCGAAGAAAACAACTAGGGAAGACTGAATGGGCCGCGCCGCGGCGCCATGTTTTGGGCGTCGCGGTGCTACAGTGGTAGAGGACCAAGCGCCGCGGTGCGCCCAGTCAGTTACTTAGTCTGTTTTTTCGGTTATTCTTTTGAGGTGATTCTATGGTCTATAAATAGCACACTTTATAAATAAAATAGACAACTTTTTGTGAAGCTTTTAAGAGTTTTCTTAGAGGATTTGGTGAACATTCTTGAAATCCTTGTGCGAATCATATGAGAGAGTGGTGAGAACTTGTTTCTTGATGTACGGTATTAATGTATTGAGTTCTCTTAGATGTTAAAGGCTTGTAATATCTGGTTTTATCTTTCAATTTAAATACAAAAGGGTTTGTTCATAGATCATCTCTTATCTTTTCTTATCTTTTCTTATCTTTCTTTCATTCTTGCTTCCGTGTGCGTGTGTTATTGTGTTGTTGCATCGACCACATCATTCGTACAATAAAATAATAGAAAATGACATCTAATAACAGCTTAGACAAAAATTATTTTCTTCTTTACTAAATGTCTAAAACAATAATTCTATGTATTGAAATTGTGTCACCACGCCATCCATGCACCAAATCAATAAAAAGATCATTCGATAAATGTAAGACAAAAGAATCTCTTCGTATGATACTCATTAGATATCACTTTTCTATGGACTTATCGTACATATTATATGATGCACTTGGTGTAAGATGAAATTTCTTCTACACTGAAACTGAAGGCTCTCCTTAGATACTTCTTAGTTATTACTTTTCTATTACCTTGTTGTACGGATTATATGATGCACTATGTGAGATAAATATTTATCTTGCCTGTTTTAAAAGGGACACCCTGGTTTGGATAAATATAAATATACACGCGCACACACTAATCTCATCATTCTACTCTTAACTATGTTACTAACATGAATGAACTCACCAAAAATTAAATCATATTGTCACCTTCATCATAAAAAAACTTCCAATGCCAGTTATTGTGAGCAAATTTGTATGATTTTTATATACCGTTTCATACTTATTATGTTATAGATTCTCGAGATTTTAGCTATTTAATATATGTTTTTATGATTTTTTCATAAATCATGAAAAGTGGTGAAAATCGAAGAATTAGTTGTGATTTCAAAGGAAAATGAAGAAAAAGCGATCATGTGATGACTCCAAGTTTACAAATTGTTTTAGACATTTATATGATAGGTGCATCAAGTTTGACTTTAGTAATTAAAACTAAATGCACTGATTGGTTGATAAGATTTTTATAATGATATATGTTACATGCTATAGAGGTAGAATACGATTGGTTGATAATATAGATTATATGAGATGAAATGTTTTGATTGGTTTGATGTAAATAGTTTGCAAGTGTGTTGCATACAAGAGTAAATTGAAAGAACTAATTATCACCTAACAAATGGTAGAATCATAAGAAACAAGATTAAGCACCTTGGTCTCTTATGAGTGTTAAACCTATAGGTTTGCTTAGTAAGGTGCTTAGTGATAACATGTGATATAAGTAGGAGAAGTAGCTCACTTTATCTCGGTTTTTGCTTGAGGAAAGAAAGGGAAAAGAAGAAGGAGAAGAAAAAGAAGAAAAGAAAAGAGAAATGAGAATGAGGATTTAAGGTGAGTGTCTCGATGCCTTAATTAGATTTCTTTTATGAAAGTTAGTGTATTGTAGGGCTAAGTATTTAAGCTACTTCAATGCTTATGAGATTAAGTGAAAACCCTAGTTTTAATTTGATTTAGAAGTAGATTGAGATTGTTCTTTGGTTGTGGTATTTAATTTACTTGATGTAGATACTTGAATTTGTGAAAGGAAAGTGAGGGAGAATTGTCAATACCTATGTATATACTTTGATTAGAAATCGCTATATGGATGATAAGTGGATTAAAATGAGACTCTTTGATTAATTTTGTATCAAAGAATCTATGCTAGAAATTTCTTTGGTTGTGGGAAAGTTATATATAAACTAGAAAGTGCTAAGTGATGTGAAATTAATAAAATTGGAGTAAAGGTTGGTACATAGCCATTGTTTGGCTATTGTCGCTAATACTTTAATGTAGATTGTTATGTGAAAGTGATCTTCAAGTGTTATGTAATTGAAGGCTATGTGAAGAAGGTATGTTAGAGCTTGACTTGTATTAGGAAAATTATGTTTACTCTAAAGTGCGTTTCAAGATGTTATATTCATTCATTTTGCATCAGCATTGTGATGTAGTCATTCCTTTGGTATGGTGGCTAAATTGGTATGTGAAGTAGAGTGTGAAAGTGACATTAAAGTGTTATGTGACAAAAATGCAATATGATTATACTATCATTCTCATCCAACGGGTGAAAGATTAGACTAAGTGTATAGTGGATTATAATTATTTATATGACTATATATATTTATATATAT
>JAYMTB010001043.1:0-11829 GCA_036897585.1 Francoa sonchifolia
TTGGATCCAGGGAGACAGACGGAGAAATATATCAAGTTTCAGTCGGAAGATATTGAGACTTATATTGAAGAATTGTTTGATGCAAACGCTTCTCCCATGGCTAAGAGAAGAGTATAGCATGAATGAAGAAAATAAGGTGAAAAAAGAAAAATTATTATTATTTTGTTATTTTGAAATAGAAAACTTGAATTTTAAATAAATTTGAAATGTAAATTTCATACCAAATATTATCAGCCATTTTGTATTAATAATAAATACCCTTTACACTCATATCATATCATATCATATCATATCATATCATCATTAGCCAAATACACAATAATATTGTATCATTCTTTAATTTTATTTTTCCTCAATATAAGATTTATTAAAACACTACTGCCTTAAAAATTCTAATATATATTAATTTTTTGATGGATAGGATAGAACCTCGAAATTCGTATATTGTATGATTTTTTTTTTATTTTTTTATGTATAAAATAATAAATAGAATATATTTTATTTATTAAAAAATAAATTAAAAGAGTCAAATTCCTTGATCACAATACGACGTCGTTTACTTACCGTAACGAATTTTCCTTCTCCCTGGACTAGATTCTGTAAATGACGAAATCACTAAACCAGGGGTAATTTAGGAACCCTAAAAGTTCACACATTAAACGACGTCGTATTGCAATCCAGAGCTCTCGAAGCCGAGCTCGCGAAGAACTCTCTCTTTCTCTGTTCCTCAAAAACAGAAAGAGACGACGACGACGACCTAGAGAGCTTCAGTGTTTTCGATTCTTGAAAATCTGATTCCTTCAATTCACCTCATTTTCCATAGATTGAAGGCAGTTTAATCCGGTGTCTCTCCAACAATCTTTGAAAAGAATATTGAATTTCATCGTTATTGTCCATGGAGGAAGAAATCGTGCTAGTTAATTTCGCCGGAAGTTGATTTTCGCTTACTTTATCGGCATTCTTTATTAACAGGTTTGTATTGTCTATTCTCTGTCGTCATATGAGCTGCTAGGGTTTTTTTATCGATGTATTTCTATCGTGTATAGCTGTTGTATGGATTAGGGTTTTTATGTGTGTCTATTGGTTTATTTTTGGTTTTGTTGATTTTAGGAGTAAGCTTGTGGCTCTTTGTGTGATTTGATTGCAGTTTGTATTGTAACGTTTGTTTGAGCTGTATTTAATACTAACTGCTCAAATTGGATTAAAGATACCAACTTGATGAAGTTGATGGGGTTTAGGATAAGTTGGCTCTAAATTAAGTCGATATCCATAGTTTGATATTTAACTGTAACATCAAAGCAGTTACATACTGCATATTCTCATAAGATGAGAGAGATGTGATAAATTTGGTCACTGAAAATGCATATGTAATTCTTTTAATGAGCAAAGGGGTTATGTTGGTAACACTGCTGATACCCTGACTATTACTTCACTGAGTACTCGTGCTGGACTTTTCAACCATATCAGACAATCTTTATACATATAATTTTAATAGAAAATTTTCACTTTTCTAGTTTTACTGGTGTGGTATACTTGGTCATAGGGTGTCACAGCAATCATGTGTTTGCAAAGCAACTGCATATTTCTGCATGCCAATTTAGGAATCTAAGAAATTTATTGATCCATAAATTACCAACTATATTGTTTTTACCTATTTTAGTAAAGTAAACACATGATCATGTTTTTGCTGACATTAGTGTTTTGTGAATTAAAAACTAACCCAAATATTTGACATCTCCTTACAATTCACATAGCTGTGAAGAGTGGAATTTTCTTGAAGGACTTTGGAAATTGAAATTGGAATAGTCAACAACACATTAATGTCCTTATCTAAACCATACCTCGTTCGTTGGTCTCCTTGTTCATGAGGGCCAAAGTCTGCCTGTTACATGTATTTACAGAAACATGTAAATATTACAAAGTACATTTATCATTTGTTTATGCATAATAAAAGCTAGCCTTTTATTAGAGATACTAAGAGGACTTGTATATTACTCAGGTGATACTTTTTTTATTTCAATTTGTTGTCTGTCAAGGTATCCATCTTAAATTGTGTTTTTTCTTTCTTATGTGAAGGTTTCTTTGCTTTCACAAGTTTGCTCTGCCATTCGCTATTTGAATCTGTCAACCTTTTACAGAACAATGGGCAGTACATTCAATCCACAGATTTTGGTAGAAAAGCTAACCAAGCTCAACAATACTCAGGCGAGCATAGAGAGTATCCTTTTAACAACATTATTTGAATTTTAAATGATTTGTTCATATACATACATGTAGTGGATTCTGAAGTGTTTGATAGCATTGGCTTTGCTAAAAAAAAGTGTTCATTTGGTTTCTTCCATGTTGCACTTTTTTAAATTTTCTCCTGCCTCAACTTACTCGGTTTATCTTTTTCTTGATACCTTCATTCTTCTCATTATGCTGCTAATCAACCCTCACTTGTTGTACATTGTCACAATTGCGATTGCAGAACTGAGCTGTTTAGTTTGCTTATTTATATCTTTGTTGTTGTTGTTGTTGTTTTGTACGGATATAATTCTGATTCTTTTGGCCCACTCGTGCCCATATACATTGCTAATTTTGGTCCGAGATGTTGTCCTTAATGAAAAAAAGCTTTATCGCATTGGTGCATTTTCCACATGAATAAAGCCAAACAAGTTGTTGAAACATGGGATAGACAATTTCATTGCTCCCCTCGTGAGCAGCGTTTGGCCTTTCTATATCTTGCAAATGATATTTTGCAGAACAGCAGGCGAAAGGGTTCAGAATTTGTTGGTGAATTTTGGAAGGTTCTTCCCGGTGCTCTTCGTGTGATGATTGAAAATGGAGACGAATTTGGAAGAAATGCTGCACTTCGACTGGTATATTTGTCTGAACTCTGCATACTTTTTTATGTGCTCATGTTTCTAGGTAGGATTTTTCATGGCTTCTCCAGGATTCACGTGATAGTTGCTGCCCTGTTTTTCATATATACTTTACCTTCCCTTATTATTTCAAGAAATTACACCGATATATAGCATGCTATATTAGTTAGTGTCACATCTTTACTATATTTATTCACATGCAGATCGGTATATGGGAAGAGAGGAAAGTTTTTGGTTCTAGGGGCCAGATTCTCAAGGAAGAACTTGTGGGAAGACACCAGGAAAATAATAATAGGAATGGAAAGCCTTTAGACTTCAAATTGGTAACTCCACATCTCTAAATTTACTGCTTCCTTTCTGATAATGTTTGGTGCTTCTGCATGTCTATAGCCACCAATTACATCTTCTCTCTGTTTTTCAAACAGAAACAGGCTGCTGGAACTGTAGTCGACAAGATAGTTTCAGGTTATCAAGTTATCTATGGTGGACAATTGGATGAAGATGCTCTATTGAGCAAATGCACAAATGCTATTAACTGTATTGAGAAAGTCGATAAGGAAATTGGTGGTGATATCAGTTCAGGTATTCCCTTCATGGAATATCTCTGTTAGACTAGATAATATGTTATTAAATTTTATATGATTTTCTCAATTGATGTGGTCCCTTTTCTGAAATGTCTTTCACTTTGAACAGGGCAATTCGACGGATCTGTTTTTGTGGAGGAGGTGCAGGGCCAGCATAGTGTTTTAAAGGGTTGTATTGAACAACTGATAGGAATTGAATCGTCAAGAGCAAATCTTGTGTCTCATCTGAGGGAGGCTCTACAGGAGCAGGTTCGCGGGCCTCACTCTTCTCTTATAATTGCACTAGTTTGATTATACGTAAAGCTGATATGGTTTTGTTGTCAGGAATTCAAGTTGGATCAAGTTCGTAATCAACTTCAGGTTAGCACTCATTTGACTTCTTTTTTCATTGATAACACAATTTAGCTTCTTGAATGTTTTTTTACCCATCTGTCCACATGATTGTGTGGTATTATAAGTTTTATGACAAAATGTGCCTATATAGCGGCAAAACAAAGAGTTTGGTTTGGTTTGCATTTCAGCTTTGACGATTATGCCTCACTTCCAGTTTATCTTCTGTAACTAGGAAGATTTAACCGATTTAACCTAATATATTTGTATTTCTACTATAAGAACTATTCTCATTTTAAACACGTTCATGGTTTCATTTCTTTTCATGTGTATTTTTCCAGGCTGCACAGTCTCGGTCAGAACATGCAGATCACATATGCCGACAGTTACTAAATGGCGAAAATGTGCAGTTGCTATCCGATAAGAGTTCAAAAGAAGCTCACAGTTTTAGAACGGGAGATAGAGAACAATCAGCTCCAGTAATGTACACTCGACAAATCCCATTTCCTGAAAAATCTGCCCACATTGAGGAAGACCCACGCAAGTCTGCTGCAGCCGCGGTTGCAGCAAAGCTTACTGCATCAACATCCTCAGCTGAAATGCTGTCGTACGTTCTCTCTTCCCTAGCATCCGAAGGTGTCATTGGCAATCCAATCATAAAAGAGTCCTCTAGCAATTTTCCTTCTGAAAAGAGGCCTAAGCTCGAGAATGACCAGCCCTATGTACCATCTGAGAATCCTCAACCAGGAATTGCTTCTTTTCCACCTCCCGAATCTCTCCTGCAAACTCCAAATGAGCCCCCACCTCCCCCATCATCGTCCCCACCACTGCCACCACCACCCGCACCTCCTCCAATGCAGCCATATTCTGTCCCCCAATTCATGCAAACTGCCGGATTAATGAGTAGCGTTCAATACAACTACAGCTTGACCCAACAGCAGCCGCCTTCCTTGCCTGGTTTGTCAACAACGACTCCAGCGAGTAGCATTCCACCCTATACACCGCCCCCTGCAAACCCTTATCAGAGCTTCCCGAGTTCAGAGGGTAATTTCTACAACCAGACATCTTCGATGCCAATGACACCGATCTCTAGGCAATAGATTTCTGCTCTTTGTACTGCTTTCTTCGAATCTTTCTCACATGTAGCGTGGCTTTTAGTTATACGCTTAGCTAGATTTGCACATAATTAATTATCGAATGTTTGTACCGTTATACCTTTTACTTCTGCTAAGTTTGTTGGAGTTATAATACTTTCATTACATGATTATTAAATTAAGATATGGATTCATTTTTATGTTCTTTCATTGTTGCTGTTCGAGTCCCATCATGGGTCGATTAAATCAAGCCTGCTTGATAACTCGATGGATAGTCCTCCAGGATGGTCCGACCCAAATTGAAGGAGAGAGCTCGTTCGACCCATTTGAGACCACACCTAAGTGGTTAAAAATTTCGATATATTAATGATGTCATAAAATGGGTAATTAAAGTATTGTGACATTATTTGCCTAATGGGTAAACGAATATAATAGGCAAACAAAACAAAAAACAGTGTGGATATGAATACATAAGAATGCCAGTCATAAGCTTTAAACAAGAAACACCATCATACTATTAGGTCTTTGACCAAGGAATGGAAATCTCATCTAATGAAAAAAGATTTCATTTCCAATTGGTCTTTTTGGGATTGTAAATTTGGGTTAGAAGTTAACTTGTTTTAGTACTAAAACCTAACCATAAGTTAGTTGGACGCATTTTCATGTTTAGGAATCCACAAAAGAATCCAATACAGAATGTAAAGTGTCATTTTTGTCTTTTTAAAAAGTTCAAAAACTCCATAAGTATGTGGATGGACTAAGTGCATCATCCCAAATCATAATCTAAAATATCACATATCTCTTTATTTTTTGATACAGATCTATCAACGAGTGATTTATATCAGATTACAGGCTAAGATATAAGTAAATCACCTGTTGACACTATTGTGCAAAAAATCAGTAATTCAGTATATCATCAGTTTAATTAATTAAAACTCCCAATAAAAAATTGAGAGCATAAACAATATTAATAGTAGAATTTGGGTAGAGCGAGGGTTAAGGTATAAATTTATAGGGAAACAAACAGAAAACAAAAAAAGAAAAAAGTAATTCCTCCCGTAATTATGTAATTATAAAGAGCGAGACAAATTTACAGTAAAATCCCAATACCCATTTCCATTCCCTTTTATTTTAATTAAAGTTTAAAATTACTTAAAAATAAGAGCTAACGTGACATTGAAATTGAAGTCCTTTAAGTTTATTATGAAGTACTTAGTACATAATAAAATAAATTAAAGCTTAATTTAGATCTTTATAGGGAAAGCGAAAGAGACAAACATAAAGGTTAACTTAACCGACAGCAAAAAGTCAAAAGAATCTCCAATTTTCTTTCTTTTTCATTAACTATTTAGGCCCCTTTAGACTACTTCTACATTCCAAAATAATCCAAGAGCTAACTCTAAAAACGGTTTAAAAAACAAATTTCAAAAATTTTCAAGTCCTATAGAACTCGAGTAATAATACTAATTTGACATTCAAATATTTCAAGTTTCATTATTAACAAATTTGGTTCAACTAATAAAGTAAAATAAAATATTAAATGGCACCAACATCTGATTTTATATTGTATGCAGAAACATGTACGAAAAGCAGTCAACGGAGGAGATGACGTGAGGAGTATGGTTAATAGAAGGAACAAAGGCTGAAAGAAGCCGTCACAGATTTAAACTCTTAACGGCTAAAAAAGAAAAAGAAGGTCAGAAAATGCGGGACCATGCCTAAATAAAAAAAACAGTCAACTGTAGAGACCAACAGACAAAATACATTAAGACAGTTATAGTTTCTCTGTTTCTGTTTCTGTTTCTGTTCTCTTCCGCCGCCCACCTCCTCGCGTGTCTTCTTCGTCAGTATTTTTGTCTCTTTTTATTTACACTTTTGCCCTTCCCCTCCCCTCTTATTTGTTTTTTGTCCGTATATTGTCTTTCTAATTAATCTTTTTTTTTTTTTTTTTTTTTTAATTTTTTTTTCGTTTCTTTAAATTATTGTTGTTAATTGCCGAATTTATTATACAACATTTAATTTTCTATTAAATTTCAAACTACATTCACAACTAATTTTTTTCTCCAATATCATATTATTAAAAAAAATATCGAACTTATGATTTCTAAACGAAAACTTCTCTTTTTAACGGACAAACTATATTTCAGAGTATTAGTATTGTAAAAGATTACTGTATATCATATTATCTATAAAAATAGAAATTGATATGACTGTTTTTATAATTTAAATTCAATGGTTACCGGTTATAAAAAAATCATTTTTGATGTTTTCATATTACTTATTTACTAAAAAGTATCAAGTTTGATTATTAAATTCATGGTATATATTTAGTGCGTACCAATCTTTAATCAAAGTAATAAATGTTATTGTTTTGGTTATTTTGAAATTAAATGTCATAAGAAATGGAATTGAAGATTTATTGAAGGAGAAAAAGGAGGGAAATCGAGCGGCATACAGTTGCATTGGGTGATAATTAAAAGCAAGTATAGTATAAGGCAACAAGAGCATTAGATTATGACCGGCTTTATGCGGCGACATGTTTATGTTTTACCACATTCCATTACTTCATTCCCAACCAAACGCTATTATTACATTCCTCCTAATAAATATATCATTTATTTTCATTCTTCCCATAATAATTACTTAAATCCCACGTGTATTCCTATTCCTCTTTAATCTTTATGGGTTTTTTTTTTCTTTCTTAAATATTAATAATCAGAAAATTGCCCGTGATTCCAATAAAATTCGAACTTGAAATTATAATGTGAAAAATATTCACGACAACGGTTTTAGTTTGTCATATTGAATTTGCTTAAGACTATATAATTAGTTTGTTCATAGAAACCATTATATAAATTTAGGATTCGATTTTTTAATATGATGGAAACAAAATTGACGTTCTTTAGTAAATCATTTTAAAACACACTTATAGATCGAAAGAATTAATGTTTTGCTAAAGAAATATCTGCACCATTATCTTATAGTTGAACTATAAGATAAATAAGTATAAATTAGGTAGATCTCATGGACACTGACCTCAGTTACATTGTCACTAAACATAATATTCTTAGGACTATCGGTTGTTTGACATGTATAAACAAGAGTTAATTACACCTATATCCGTTACGGTCACCAAGGGTTATAAAATACTCATGTGACATTTTTTTCGACGGGCATATTCCATATGATTTTCATTTTGTTTAATTTCCCAAAATACCCTTAACAAATGTTGAAATTGATTACTAATTTTCGATTTTAAGATGCTTGAAGAACATGTTAAGGTTATAAAAACATTCATTAGTATTATACATCATTCTACTAAAAAAAATTACAAATATTTTTCGAAAAATAACTAATGTTGCCAATTTATAAATCATTTAAAATAAAAATAAAAACATATATATTAGTTATAAATGTTATAATTAAAAAATAGAGACATAACATACGCAAGCAAGCATGTATAAATTAGTAAGCAGCAGAGAAAAAAGAGAGAGATTTCCGACAAGGAAAATCGAATAAGAATCGATTTCAATAAAATCGCCCATTTTGACTTAATAAAACCTTGTGTGTTGCTTCTGCAAAAAGCCGATTCCTCTAATTACCAAAATCAGTAAATTTGGTGTACGGACACCCATTAATGGCTTTCCTTTACTCTTTAATTAATTAAGGCTAAAGTCTTTCTTTTCATCCTCCGCTGACAATGTTTCTGTCTATATGTTAACATTTAAGCTGATTTTGGCATGCGTGTTGCCATCAATAATGCACCAGTTGGTCATGCATTAGCTTCGTCTTCTCGCGTTGATGATTCTAGAACAGTGTGATTTTCGGATTTCAAAAAAATCAATTATCCGAATTTGTGACCTTAGAAATTTTGTTTCAGATAATTTTGAAAGTGATTTTCATATCTTTAGACTCTTTTGTGAAAACTGGGAGTTAAAACTGCAAAAACAAATACAAATTTTGGGTACTTAAAACATTAATATTTATTCGAGTCAAATGAGATTCCTATTCAAAAAAATGGATAAACATAAATAAATTTTTTGTAAAGCTTAACATCTTAGTTGATGCTTAAAAGATAATCCTTAATTAATCAATCTTCACATAAACTATAATTAAAACAATTATTCTTTTTTAATTATTTAATAATTAAATTTAAAAATAACATAAAAAGACAAATGCTAACCGTCCAAATCCAAAAGCAGAGAAACAAAGACAGAATCAGAGACGTTGAGAATATTCAACCCACATGAAAAATGTGGGACCCATTATAATATTCCAATTAATCTGTGCCGTTGATTAAACGAACGACAGAGATCTGTGTCACGTCATAATAAAGGCTTGAAATTGGCACGTAGATAATAAGTTCATGGATCACGTAGGACCGACAACAGGGACACGACAGCCGTTTAACTGATAAGGAAACTAATCAATAAATAGTTTCTGCACTACTATTTAATGTAGCATTAAAACTTTATCTAAAAAATGATTTTTTCAAAATTAACTCTAAATGATATCTTATACAGATTAGAAATTTGGTATAAATTACATTGTAGTTCCTCGTACATCGTACAAGAGCAATTGCTCTATTTTTTGTTTTATTTTTTTCAATTTTGTTGGACCATCTCTTTATTTTTAAGTTTAATTGCACTTCTAATTTAATTATATGAAACTTATGAATAAAATTCAACTGAATACTAAAGTTACCCTATTTTATTATATAATCTTGTTGGTTTTCATGTCCCTCGTCTAGCAATTTAGAATTATAGCGATTCTTAAACTAGGAAAACACAATTTCTCATATCTCAATATCAAAATAAATTTCGCCCTCCATATTTAAATATAAACAAAAAGGAAAATAGAATTTCTTTTACAAAATTTTCATTTTATTCCAATAAATCTAAAACTTTTTACCAAAAAAAAATAAAGCAAACCCAAATCTCTCTCTCTCTCTCTCTCTCTCTCGCATGTTCTGACATTATATACAAAGCCCTTTTTCTCTCTCTTCTTCCATGAGACTTCTCCCAAAAGTCACCTCTATAAATACCCTCACCACTCTTCCCATTTTTCACTCAAACTCAAACTCAAATCTCCCTTCAATCCCAATCCCAATCCCCCTCAGAAAAATGCATTATCAAACCCACCCATGGACTTCCTACCTTCCAATCCGACCCATTTCCTCCGACCCTCTAACCCAAATCGAACGTCTCGCTTCCGAAAACGCCGTCGTAATATTCAGCCTAAGCACGTGCTGCATGTGCCACGCCATCAAACGGTTGTTCTGTGGCATGGGCGTTAATCCGACGGTCTATGAACTCGATGAAGATCCACGTGGCAAGGACATTGAAAAAGCACTTTTACGCCTCGTCGGAAGCTCCTCCGCCGTACCGGTGGTTTTTATCGGCGGAAAACTTGTCGGTGCTATGGATAGAGTTATGGCTTCTCATATTAATGGAAGTTTAGTTCCGCTTTTGAAAGAAGCTGGTGCTCTTTGGCTTTGAAAAAGAAAAAAGTGATTCTTAAAAGTGATTCTCAACAGTGATTTTAGAAAATTTTCTTTTTGTCTTCTGATAGCGAATTGATGAAATGAGGAGATTGTGTTTTGGGAAATGGGATTTTCTCCTCTAGTTTGGGTACCGGTAGGATGGTGTCGTTTTGAGGTGTTTTAATGTCGTTTTGGTACGGCGACGTTTTATTGTAAAGCTTTACAGTTTCTTTTTATACCCTTGTTGAAAGTGGAAAAAGAGAGCGCTAGCGTCCTGTTCCTGTTTTACAGTTCTATACAGTTCCATCAAATTTACTTCTAATTTGATCTTCAAATCTGGCATTCCATATTTGTTTAATTTTCTTAATAATGGGAAACTATGAATGAGTAAAATAATATCGAAAAAGCAGTTGTTTTCAGTTACAAAAAGATCTGAAGCATTCAAAAAGTAATTTGAACATGCTTCAGCAGTAAACAATAGTATTAGAGTTAAAAAGAGATATTTGGGTGGACTCTGCATATACATATCCACACAAATTGGGGGATTCAAAACAATGGATTGAAAAGAATAATAAAATCTTGACAACTTGGCCAAATTTGAGACACAAATGTTCCAAATATGCAGAATAATTCACTATAATGAAGAATCCGAATGTAATGTAATCATAAGCAATACCCCATTTTGTTCCCCTACATATATAATCCTTTGGAGCTTCCAAAAGACTCTATTTTTGTTGGGTTTTAGAACAAATCTTTGTTGTACCCGAATTCTCACTTTAGTATTTTAAACAACTTTAAAACTTTTATCTCTTTTCACGACTTTTGTACAAGTAACGGGTTAAGATATTCAGGGTTCATTAGACACTTATACTACTAACGTCCTCAAAAGAAGCATGAGACTGTGATTGTAGTTCAAATCTATTTATTTTGTAAGAGGTCATTATTATGTAAAAAGCATGACTAATTTCATATATTTTTTAACTCTCTCCGGCCCATGTAATAATTGGGCCGAATTAAATATTAAAAGATCCAAACTTGGAGCCCAAATAATATATGGGCCATTGTACTATTGGGCCCAAGACCGGCCAAGTGAAGTTGAGACCGGATCTATGAAATTCCCGCGGTTTAAATTCGGTCAATACGCGATCCTGACACATAAGGAAATTATTCCCTATCCTGTACTTCTCATCTAAATTGCAACCCTACATTTCAACACTACAATCTCGCCACGTACATAAAATCCCATGATGTAGTTTTTTGATTACTCGTTGTAAAGTTAGAAAGGAAACGAGTAACAGAGGATTATTACCTGTTCTTGTCCGATTTACCGAGTGACTGAGCAGATTCTGTCTTTATAAAGAGGAAAGAATAAAAGCTAATTTGAGAAATAATGGCTGAATAAGGGAAAATTTTATTTTTCAATAATACCCAAAAAGAAAAAGGGTCAAGATCGGGTCTAATTTTAGGGTTTTTAT